>QZGG01000311.1:0-179253 GCA_006409495.1 Sedum album | reverse complement strand
TGAAAATTTAAAATTCAGATTCACTAATCTTTAAAAAAATTAATTAATTTATCAAATTATAAATTATTAAAAAAATATGAATAGTAATAGAAATATCTCCTCGAGATAGTGATGAGTGCATAAAATGTGTAGATTGCTATTACTGTTTGATGAATAGTAATAGGAATTGCTTGTTGAGAAATTTTCCAACGAGATAGAACTTCCTCAACGAGTGCGGATGCCCTAAATATGTAATTAAGTAATACTTTGGGGTCAGTTTATAATTAAAATATTTTTGTAATATAAAAGGGATGAGTTTGTATTTTTTTGAAACCTGAGCCGCCCCCTAACGACAATTCAATTGATTTCTGTTCGTAGAGGTTAGTGGTTCAATCACTTTTGAGTGCACCTAATCAGTAATCACATATGTGTTAATTAGTGCGTATAATATTTTTCCATTAGGTCTCTATTCCTTGCAGGGATGGACATGGGATTACTTGTTTTAGGCTTGTAATTTATAATTGTAGGGAGTGAGTTTTGACTCTTGTCCTCAGAAATATAAGTATTGCAATTATCTGCACAACTTCAGAAAAATTGGACATGTAATAAGCTTGCAAAATGCTCCTTCAGACAGGATGTCTTTAGATATTTCTTAAGCTGGTAATTTTGCGAAATTTAATTTCTATAATTAGACAGGTCAGTAGTTCAGATTCAGAAGCTTCAAATGTCAGAGTAACTCAGATATCATTCGAGGAGCTTAGGGGGCCAAAGTCGCTTCCATGTGGAGACCTCTTCAATATTGCGTAGCTTTCTGATTCCTCCATAAAACCCGTCAAGAGTATTGCCTTCTTCTCTATGTGTGACTCTATTTACCAATGTTTTCCTCCATCTTGATCCTTGTGGATATTGCTTGAACTCCAGCATTGCAATGTCTGATCAAAAAGTGAAATTCATTGTAGAAATTAGAAGTTGTAATGATCAGAGTTACATCAATTCATTTTAAAGTGTTGTACTAATGACAAAAAGTCTCTAATGCTTACCACTTTGGTGACAACGACATTGATGTTCAACCCCGTCACAAGTTTCCAAGTGGCCAACAACTCCGTACCACCAACCTGCGTTGAATTCAAAAGAAAGCTTAATATTGTTTGACCAGATAGAATGTAGCAAAATGTGTCACGCAATATAAACATACCGTAAGGGAACTCCTTGTTCTTCCTCCACTGAATTTCTATATGATCTCCTGGCTGCAGATCGGATAAACAGTCAGATGTATGAAGAGCATTTGCTGGAGTGTCAACTATTGGAGCTCTTAGCCTTCCCCACTCAATGTTCTCTTCTATTGTATGTCTTCCATGTGGCGAATATCTACATAAATGCAGCATTTAGGTGGCATAAGCATTTTTGATTGTTTTAACTTGGTCGAGAGAGATAATACGACTATGTTTTTACTCTAAAATCATTAGGTTACCTTGCGTGGAAGGTGTCAGTGTTGGACTCATATCTGACTTTAGCATCATAGCAAGAGAGCATAAATCCAGCGTGCCCGCTCTGCAAAAAAACAGAAATTGCAAAATTTAATAAAGTATCTCATCTAACGAACCTCTTTTGAAAAAAGTCTTAATGTACTCATTAACACTTGTTCCGAATTCTGATTCCAAAACCTGAAATGGCACTGCGATAAACAGTTAATGCTTGATTGTTAGTCTTACCTCACGGTTGTAAACTTGAGTTGGGAACCAAAACTTGCCGCTCTCAAGGGCTAGATATAAACCCATGGTAGACTCTTTAAGTTCAAAACTCTTCGTTGAATCAGGCTTTCTAATACAACTAGGCAAAAAACTGAGAATATAAGTAAACCAGTTCTTTTGCTTCATTTGATGCGAAAGGTTGATTGACATATTCTGAGTAGCAATGTAGCACTGCCATTCTTTGTAAACTGGCTCACACATAATCCGGCCCCATTTCTGTTTCAGATGTTTCTCCCAATAATAATCGCTCTGACACTGATCCCTCAATGAGGTGCAAACAGCAGCCATCACGCATAGCCCCTCTGGTGAAAGCCGATCAAGAATGCAATGTAATGGCAACTCAGGTAGATCCAGTAAACATCTCCTGTCATCCTCAAAATTCATCAATCTCAAATCACTAGGAATCATCTTCCACAGAGAAGCTTGAACGTGACTAACAATGGAACTGGTTTTCCACAACAAAGAGACTAAAAAACTAGAAACATCTCCCAAACTCGGTGGATAAAGCATCTGAGATCTCATCGCAAACAATCTAACTAGCCACAAGATCAAGAAATTGGAAAAAATGACGTCGGTCACATAAGTGATGAAAATGATAAACATTGGAGCTAAAAGAGACGCAACTAGGCCCCGGATGAGTTGCTGAACTCACAAAACGAAGTAAGCAAATTGTTCAAGTAATCACAAACTATTTATATGGACATCTATCCAGCTTGTGAAGTCCAAAAGCTACAACTACAACAAACATAATACTCAAAAGTCCAAGTAGTCCGCGCCCTTAACGACCCCAAGCTGTACCAAAATAAATAGAATTCCCAAATCCCAGCAGCTTTCCACAACCTCAACCCAGAAGCTTTAAATAGGGTTCGCTGAAGTTTCACACAGGCATTAAAACACACAACTCGCTTGCAACTTGTAAATAACACTCTCAGCACCGAATTCGATATCGCAATTAAGGCAAAACTACACAACCAGACCACACAATGACCCACTAGCTCAACACACGGTCAATTTCCGCAAAATGGTGTAAAGATTTGAGCTCTATGATTGAGAGACTGGGACAAAATGGTTAGGGTTTCAGATATGAAAAATGTCAACAAACCAAGAATCAAAACACCATTTTAACAAAAGGGTGTGGATCAAAAAGGTAGCTTGCCTGTATCTGGACTAATTAGTACCAATCTTGTTACAACTCCCATCTAACAAAAAGGCGGTGTTTTAGGACATTGTTGGTTGAGTTGGCAGTCAGACACTCAAGCTTAAGATTTATATTGCTGGGACCACTGGAGAATTTTGACAACGCATGTTTTTTTACATTTGAATATTTGGTTGTGGAAATTTGTGGTGTTTGCTGTATAACAAAATGATGATGTTCAACAATCTTAATTACAAAGTTCAAATTGATTTTGGATCCTGTCGAAAATGACGAAGCTTCCTATGTCTGCTGTCTTGGTTTCAACTCCAAATTTTACTAGGTTTTGTTTAACAAAGATTCCATATTTGGTACAAACTTAATTGATTTTAAATGAAAAATATATTCATTATTCCTACGTCGTTCAGGAGCGTACAAATCCAGACTCAAACTTAAAAATTTGAGCTTTGATGTTGAATGTCAAGGTCTAATAATGTTTGATTTATTGATCATAGCATTGGTTAAGTTATGTTCAAGTGTTAAATGTTTGTAGAGGAATGTGAGAATGTTCCAACACGACATTCTAAATTATAAACTCTCAGTCTCTAGTGGATATTGTCATCAAGATGCGTCCGACAGTGACACCCAAGTAGCAGGATGTCAAAATGCTCCAACAATGCTTGTAAGTAACTATTAATACCGCCTTACAAGTTGTTGATTAACTCAATTTATGGATACCATCCCTCATGTTGACAATCATTAATACCATCATATTTCTGACCTAAAAATTTTAAAGGTCCAAATATCTTTGCATGCTAAATTTTATGGATTAATCAAAATATTATTGATATTTTAATTTTTAATGTCTAAAGACAGAGGTAAAGAGCGTTCGATACACACCGAACATCGATGTTTCTAACTAAACTCCATGAATATTCTATGAATATGAATACCCAATGTGTTATTTCTACCATATCTAACGTAAGTATATAAATCTATACAAAAATATGGTTTTGACTCAAAACAACATCGTTTTGATAATTTTTATAGAATTAAACTACCCTTATTGTACAAATCTATACAAAAATGTGGTTTTGACTTGTTATACTACGAATTTTGCAGTTCTATTTAATTAATTTCAATTTAGTCCCTCAAGTATACAATATCACATTTCAATTGGTAATAGGTTTCAATTTTCAAACATGCATTTGTAGGATTTATAAATCGCCACAACAGCAAACACCAACCATAGAAACCCTATTAAAATTTCCACAGAAGAAGCATTTTCACACCAATCAATCCCATTTCAGAATCTTGGGATTAAAACTGAACGCATGTCTTCAGCAAGTGCTGTGAGCAACTGGGTTGGCACAGAGTTGTTAAATCCAATCAACAAAAGGAATTTTGTGGCAACTGGAAACCCTTGCAAGCTTAGTAAGTGTTCTTTTTTTACCAGATTTGAGATTTCTATTGTTGAGAAGCTGATTGGTGTTGATTTTCAAATGTAGGAAGTAGTAGATGTGAGTTGAGTAGAAGAGGGTTTGGACTGAAGGGAGTGATAATGGCAGCTGGAGCTTCAGTAGCTGGTTCTTCGTTGATTGCTGAATCCGGCCAAGGTCAGTCAAGCAACCTTATTTAGTGTTAAATCTTGTTTAGGGTTGGAATGGATTTAAGTATGTAATGTTAATGATCTCAGGACAATGTTACCGACACAATCAATAAGATACATACAATGCACAACACATACATGGTATACGAACTATCTAAGAACTAACAATTGGATCATAACAGTATATTCTCTAGCAAAATTAGGAATCTGGAATGCTCGGAATGTTGGGGTTCTGAGGAAACTGATAGACATTAAAAATAAGCCACAGGATCTTTTTCACATTGTACTTTACAATTTTGATGCGAAGAATGTCATTTGAGCTTGTATTTGTTTTGGTTTCCGTAACTGATTTGTTAAGGCCGGAAAGTAACATCGATTTCCGCTTATAATTGACGCAGGGGATTAAAAAGGCTTATAATTTAATTTGGTAAGTTATCAAACTTCGGTTTATTTTAGGAAAAAATAACACCTGTGACCGGTGATAATGACGACACAGGATGAAAAAGCTTATAAATTTTATTGGGTTAGTTATTAAACTTTGGTTTATTTTGGGAAAAAGAACACCAATTGCCCCCTGCCGGTGATAGTTGACGAAAAAGGATTAAAAAGCTTATAAATTTAATCTGCTTAGTTATTAAAATTTGCTATATTTTGAGAAAAGAACACCAATTGACATTGATAGTTGATGAAAAAGGATAAAAAGGATTAAAAAATTAATTTCATAAATTATTAAACTTTGGTTTATTTTGGAAAAAGAACACCAATTGTACATGATGAGCATTGCCATATGGTAATGCCATGTGCGTAGAATCGGTAAGCATTGATTGTCTGTGCACTGAGCATACTCTTCTGTTGGATTTTTGTTGCGCCTGATTTGATTTGTCAATTTTGTAGGGATTGAGAGGCTTCCGTACAAGCCCGAAGGATATGAATACTGGATGTGGAGAGGGCATAAGATACATTATGTTGTGCAAGGAGAAGGTTCCCCCATCGTACTCATCCATGGTTTTGGTGCCTCAGCATTTCATTGGAGGTCTGCGTTTTTTTGACCACCAATTAAGTTTGAATTTATATTCAAATGTGCATTGACATATTTATCGTTAAATTCATTGAATCCTTTCTAAAAAAATTATGTTTTAGAAGCAGAATTATCTTGGAGATTCGAATGGAATGCTCTTTCATTTTCAATATTTACATTTTGCATATTTGATTTTTGAACGTTATAAAATGATTCTCATTACAGGTACAACATACCGGAGTTGGCCAAACATTATAAGGTTTACGCTTTAGATTTGCTAGGGTTTGGGTGGAGTGAAAAAGCTCTTGTTGAGTACGACGCTATGATTTGGAAGGATCAAGTGGTGGATTTCATGAAGGAAATTGTACACGAACCAGCTGTTTTAGTAGGAAACAGGTAATGTTGATTTTAATGTCAACATTATTCTAGAAAAGTTGAAGAAATAACGATTAACAATTCTTATTATCTCTACTACTAGTCTTGGTGGATTCACAGCACTGGTCTCTGCTGTTGGACTTAAAGAACAAGTCACTGGTGTGGTTCTTCTTAATTCTGCAGGACAGTTTGGAAACGGCAACAGCGAGCCTAATAAATCAGAAGAGTCGGTTATTCAGAAGCTCATCTTAAAACCTCTCAAGGAAATTTTTCAGCGCTTAGTTCTTGGAATTGTATTCTGGCAGGCAAAACAACCAGCACGCGTCCAATCTGTCTTAAAAAGTGTAAGTTGTATATGTGCAATTTGATTTCTACCTTTTTCTCTCGCGGGTATTCTGACTTATTTTTTCAACAGGTATACATAAATAAAACCAATGTGGATGATTATTTGGTAGAGTCAATACTTCATCCCGCAGCTGACCCCAACGCTGGTGAAGTCTATTACAGGTAAATAATTAGGGACAGTGTATATCTCCATTTACGACCTGTGTAAATTCTTACCACATGACATTGATATTATTTATTTAATTTGCAGATTAATGAGTCGTTTCATGTCGAACCAGTCGAAGTACACGTTGGATAGCATACTAAGCCAACTCACTTGTCCACTACTACTAGTATGGGGAGACCTAGACCCTTGGGTTGGCCCTGCCAAGGCTAACCGGATCAAAGAATTTTATCCCAACACATCGATTGTACATCTTCAGGCTGGTCATTGCCCCCACGACGAAGTTCCTGAACTCGTCAACAAGGCTTTGCTAGACTGGTTACCCTCCGTCTCGTCTCAACCTTCCCTAAAAACACTCAATATCTAGCACTCCTCACAACAGCTGTATATAACTACTATACATCCAAACTTTGATATTTTCATATGCAAATGAACCCAAAAAAATATTCTGTAGTTGGCATTTGTCAAAAGTAAAAATGTCGTCGTTTTGTACGTTGTTCAGTTTTGTACCGCGAAATGTTCTACTGACGTGTCGAAATATTATTGGTCAATACCATGTACCCGCAGACGATGCAACCACAGAGAAGCATCGCTGCCCACTCTTCCCAGCGTCTGTCGATGTTTTCTCGCTCAATCCTCAATCGATTTCTGCCGCTCTGAAGAGGATTTATCTCCTCCCGACCACCAAAGATCGTCCCTTTCATAGAAATCCCCAGATGGGTACGCTCGGAAAAGCAATCTACACCGTTGGATTCTGGATCCGCGAATCCGGTCAAGCCTTGGATCGCCTCGGTTGTCGCCTCCAAGGAAACTATTACTTTCAAGAACAGCGTAAGTCTCTCGATGAATCACTTTGATTTCGTGCGATTCGATTTGTTTAAGATTGTTGTGATTCATAAGTCAATGTAGAGCTAGGGCTAGCTAGGACTTGTCCTAATTGTGAATTTATGCTATTTACATTGATTATAGAGTTTAAGTTGGGGTGATTGTTGAGTTTAGGATGATGTTATTGGGCGATTGTTGGAAATGAGAGGTGGAATTTTATTATTAAAGGAGTTTTGCGGTTGTTTACTTGTGGAGTTGTGAGTGTCCGCATTTAACCTTGATGTTAAGAGATGAAATTTGAGGGTTCGTGGAATTTAGGATGTTATGATTCCGTGATTGATGAAAATGAGAGGCTGAATTTGACTATGGTGTTTAAAGTTTTAACATTTGGGGTTGATATGTTGTCTTTTCTTCTGATGAGTAGTATCGAGGCATAGGACACTGATGAACATATTTGACAAGGCACCGGTGGTA
Source organism: Sedum album (assembly GCA_006409495.1). Classification (NCBI taxonomy): domain Eukaryota; kingdom Viridiplantae; phylum Streptophyta; class Magnoliopsida; order Saxifragales; family Crassulaceae; genus Sedum; species Sedum album. The sequence goes on along the minus strand of QZGG01000311.1, from coordinate 171,582 downwards.
GATAAAGATGCATTTGTGGCTCCTAGTGCATCTGTCATTGGGGATGTTCAGGTGGGGAGAGCTTCTTCCATTTGGTATGGATGCGTCATAAGAGGTGGGAACCATTTTCTATAAGAGTAGGCTTCATTTTATTTTATTTAACACTTGAAAAAATGCCTTCTGCATCTGCATTCTGCACTAGTTGAAGTATCAAGGAGAATAATTTAAAAGCCTAAGCCTTGGTTTCTTATTCCCTCAACTGATTCAGGTGATGTAAACAACATCAGGATTGGATCCGGGACCAATATACAAGACAACTCCCTTGTTCATGTAGCCAAGTCGAATCTTAGTGGGAAAGTGTTGCCCACGATTATTGGTGATAATGTAACTGTAGGTCAGTATATTGTTTTCTTCTTTAAAATGCAAGCATGTAGAAGTTATGTAGTCCTTTCACTGAATGTTTTGAGGTATCCAAATTATGATATAGGTCATAGTGCTGTCCTGCATGGATGCACTGTTGAAGATGAAGCTTTTGTTGGTATGGGTGCAACCCTCCTTGACGGGGTTCATGTGGAAAAACATGGAATGGTTGCTGCTGGAGCCCTTGTTAGGCAGAATACTAAAATACCTTCCGGAGAGGTGAGCCTAAACGCTATGTTTTTCTGTCACAGAAAATCATTTTTACGCATTTAGTAGCTGGTGTTACATTGGTAGCTTTGTTTAGTAGTTGGAGTGTTCAATATTCAACCCCACAAAATCACTTCCACTTCCTATTCCTTACATATATACTTGACTCTTGGGATACACAATAGCATGATTATTGAGATTATTTTTTTCAGGTGTGGGGAGGAAACCCTGCTAAGTTCCTCAGGAAACTGACAGAAGAAGAAATAGCTTTCATTGCCCAATCCGCAACTAATTACAGCAACCTAGCACAAGTTCATGCGGCTGAAAATGCTAAAGGCTTTGAAGAAATTGAATTTGAGAAAGTACTAAGGAAAAAGTTTGCTCGCCGTGACGAGGATTACGAGTCAATGATCGGTGTTGTCCGCGAAACTCCTCCGGAGCTTATCCTCCCTGACAACGTCCTACCCAACAAAGCTCAAAAGACTCCATAAGGTTAAGGTCTGCTCTGGCAAGAATAGATACACTTATTGGCCGGATTTTACCATCTTTTCGTCAGTTCCAAACTTCCAATAATTTCTTCCGTGCTGAAAAGTGAGAATATGTCACCTTTCTGTCAGCTGCTATAGATCCTTGTTGTGTAGTTGTTAACTCTTATTCCATTTTTTCGAATAAGCAACTTGATATTTTCTTGTTCAATCTTATGACAGTTTCAGAAATGGTCTTCTTCTGTTTCATGTTTTTATAACATCATATGATGAATGCAGATTGACAAACTATTCAGACTTAAAATGTAGTTTGTACTTTGGGCGCTTCGACAGAACTCAACTGTTATCCTTGAGCCAGTTCTGTACCACGTATACCGCAAATGCAAATGAAAATCCAGCAGCGCCCAGAGCAACACATACTCGAACCAAGAGATGTGAAATATATGCTTTGTGCATGACTGCATTCCATGACCAAATCCAAAAGACTGACAAAGCTGATCCCAAAATGGCTCCAACAAGCACTTGGCTTGCAGTATGATATTGCTGCGAAACTCGCAGCCAAGACTGCAAATATATATACTCAAACAGTTAAATCTTAAAGTTGAGTTTTAACACTGCAGCTGAAATGCAAAGATATGAATACTTACAAGATATGAAGAAAATGCAAAAACTAGTGAGCTAAGAACCAACGTGAGTGCATTTACTCCAAGTGATTCCATCACTGACAAATGCAAACATGAAAAGTTCAGTATGCTCGAAGATATTAATCAGCTCAAGGTGTTAATATTTACAGGAATGAGAACATGGAAGCTTACTTGAAACAATTATATACGCAGCTATGAAGAAGATAGACTGAGCGTGTGAAGATGGCATCCCCGGATCAGATTTCAGAGAAGAAACAGGACGTTCCTGGTTCAATACTCGTTTAAGAACAGTTGCGAGTATAGTATTGATTACAGATCCGGACAGAAGCCACATCGCCTCAGCATCATTCTCAAATTACAATGGCGCAAAAGACAAGTGAAACCAGCCATTTACTCTGCGAAAACCGGCAAACAGATTAACACATGAATCAAATTCACATCCTAAGAGTTGACTTTTGCGCTGATTCATCATTAAATGAATCAAATTTATAGGTGAACAAATGGAGATTAGAGTACACGAACCAGACGATTGAGTGTGGCTTCCAACCCACTATTAGCAACTCTCAACTCCAAATCTTCATCAATTAGCACCTCCTGCTCAAACACCTGCATCCTCGTATCACCCTCACTACTCCTAAAAGCCGATGTTATTAGCATCAAATTAGGCTTTCTACAACAAAGACTGTCATAACTCCAACTCAATTTCCCAGATTGCTGATAAGCTCTTTCCTTGATTTTCAGAGCCTGTAGATAAAGATCAGATTTTGACAAATGGGTTTTTCTTGAAATCCAAAAGGGTCTTCTTAACAGAGAAAAACTGGGCAGGAAAGTGGAGTTTGGTGTGAGACAAAAAACCATAACGACCGAGTCAAATGGGAACAAGTGTTGAGCACTGTTGGTAACCTCATGGATTAGAATTTGAAGATAGAGTTTTGTAAATGGTAAATGAGTTTATGGAGTCTGGTGGAGATTTGGGAATTTGGTGTGGATAACAAATGTCATTATTCGCCTGTTAGATGGATGGTATCTCTGGGAACTGCTGGATGAGAATCTTTAAACTACCTGGTACGACAAAATCTAAACATACTAAATCAGAAAATGTTTTATAATTTGATAATAAGACAGTTTATCAAAAGATAATACTTACAATCAACAGTTAAGTGATACTGTTCAAGCTGTGTATACATATAGGCCTTTGCAAAGACTTATTCTAACATGTAACATTACGAAGTTGTAAAGCGGAGTAAGTTGTGCAATCGGCTAAATATTAACTGAAAGATGATTGTTGTGATATACTTTATGCAAGAAGTACTGATCATTGGGATTTGATGTAGAAACTGTGAGCATCAGCCAGCAGTTTGATGAGAGGATTTTCAACATCACCGTCAGATTCATCTTTGTTGCGTCGTACGGTCACATTTCCAGTTGGTTTAACTACTATGACTTCCTCTTTGCGACTCAAAAGCTCATTAGCTACAACTGCGTGCATCTTGTACTTGTTAAGAGCCATAACAGCTTTTTCAAGAAGAATCTTGGAATCTGTCTCGAGCTGAAAATTGGGAAATTACGAAGTATTTTTTATGCATGTTATATATGCATATGCAAAACATGGCCCATTGAGTGTCTCTACCTTAAAAGAAATGCAGAAAGCCGTAGGAGCCCACTCGCTCCTTAAAATTGGAAGCATTTTTGGCACTTGAGCTAGTCGCATGTCCAGTGGACCAGATCCTGACTGAATCTTGTGTTCTGTCTATGATTCCAGTATACATAACATAAGTTGCCAATCATATATTGAGAATCCAAGCTTTTTTGTAAAGAAAATTCAACATATAGCATAATCTGATTTTCAGACAATCCATTCTCAAGATTAAATATGTTTAAGTTTAACAATGATATGAATGGAAGCCCAGCATCAACTTAGTGAGTCAAAAACAACCAAAAGGAGGTATAAAATAAATGGTAGATAACTGACATTGTTTGATTGTATTTAACAAAAAAAATAGCGTCAAGTGTCTTACATCTAACATCTGAGTCATAAGTATTAATAAACAAGGATTACGAGTCCAGAAGGAAGAAGCAGTAGACTAAATTAAGATAATCCACATGAGTTTTATCAAATTTCTAGTACATAAAAGGGTGCCGGTTTTGTGTGGAAATAGGGTGCTGTGATGGGTTTCTATTTCAACCAAATCTCAGCAAGCCAATGCACTTCAGAAAATACAACAGATCTATAAGTAGTTGAGTGAATCGAGTCATCAAGTATTCAAGTAGGCTATTGGGTCTATGTACTTACAGTCGGAGTAACTGTTTACAAATGCTTGCAAATTTCAGACAACAGATTCAACCCAACTCATGACTTAAACTCGCCAAACTTTGAAATCTCAAACAGATTAGTCAATAACACAACTGTGCACAATTTGAAGAATAAAAACATTGCTAAGATCAAAGATGTAGCTTAAGTGCTTAACGTATGAAAGTGTCTCACCATAGTTTCCCATGGCACATAGAAATCAGATACCGCAGCCGCTAAATAGAACATGACATGTCGGCCCAGAGGTCTCACTGCAACTGCAATCATTTTAAGAATCTGCTCAAGAAAGTACAACACTTGGTCATCTCAAAATCCATTTCCATGGCCGTCATAAAAATCAGTTCAAGAAGATCATAAATTAATACAATCATATAACTAACCTGCAAATATTCAAATATAGTTGTGAAGGGAATTTTCAGCAGGCAGCCCTTTGCTATTGCCTGCAATTGACCAAAACCATTATGTGTTTTAGCAAAACCAATAGTACTCTGTCAAATGCCTCAAGGATCAAAACTACGGACTGTATGAAAATAAACAAAATATCATACCGCTCGATGATTGCCAATGGCTTCCTTCACTACTCTAGAGTAATTTTCCACCACTGAAAGGAGAATAGATGTCATTCAGAAATATCACTAGTGCTCTTTTTCTTTTACAGCAAAGTGTTTAACTTGTACGCCATGAAAAACTTGCTGAACATCGAAAGTTTAAATGAAAGTAACGATAAATCTTCAGGATAATGAGGGTATAGAACCTTCAACATCAGAGCCATTGACTTCCAAACATTCAAGAAGCGGATCGTCAGGCAAGGTCCGACAGTAAGGCTGGCAGGTACCCCTAGACAAGAATGATACCAAGTCACACAAAAAGATAAATGAAAAAGAACATCCAGAATTCCTTTGTTCTAAACAAAAACCCAATTCTACCTTCGGTGGAGAAAAATCACCGCATATCCAGCTTTGAGAAAGTACCTTAACATACAGATACTATCAGAAACTTCATTTCCATATCAACTCATATCCAAAACACATTGAATCACACAAATCTACATACTAAAATAAAATAAAATTACTCTGTCGACGCAGCTCCTCTGAACCCTGAACTAAAGTTATCAATATACCGAACACACCGCTGCTCCAAAGGAACCGTCGTTCCGCCCGAAGTAACACACACGACTCTCGTTGCCCCATCAAATCCTACACACATAAAATCACACATTTAAAAAGCACCCATGTACCAAATTCAAAGCATAACCAAAAAAGGCATTACCTTTCATGCGGTCAACAAATTCATTTAACAGGTTAGATAAACCTAAACTGTCCTTCAGTGGTGGAGCTGAGCTGAAGAAGGAATCAACATCACGATCAATTGTTGAATGCAAACTATCCGCTAAGTTGCTAGATTCCATCTGTATTGAAATTGCAACAATAATTAAAGAAATGGGGATGAATTCAATCGCATAAAAACTGTAGAAAGTCAGTGGCGATGGAGTTGTTGAAATTGGTTAAACCCTAGATTTGATTAGGTAGCGCAATGAGCGATCGGTAGCTGAATGGGGTTTCCGAATCGGAAGATGGTGTATTTAATGTGAACGTATTCTTGTGAGCGATTAATTGAGCAGAACCGAATGAGATGCTGATGCTGCTTGTGGGTTACGATTTCAAACTGCTGAGACGATTGAATGCTAATTAAAAAACACATTTACACAACGTAAGAAAACTCAAACATTTTCTAAACTAAATTCGAAGTGCTAGTAACAAAGCTAAAACACATGTAATACATTGGTGTATTTTTTAGTTTAGAATACTGAAAAGAGCTACGGAATACTGTATTTTGTTGATTTTTTCTGATTTTGGAACCAATGTTAATGTTCTTCCATGTATGTTGGTGTATCGTCGAGGTTCATTTCTCAGATATTAATCGTCATATGGCCCATCTTGTTCCCGATCCTTCAACAAACCTAGGAAGGCAAGAAAACCAAAAAAGAAAAACCCCCAGACCAGTTACCCCCGCCACCACCCCCACCGCCTCCGCCATCATCGTCGTCACGAGGAGGAAAGCCTGAGCCTCCATCGTCAATCTTTGGCGATAGATCTGCCTTACCTGGATCCATGAAAGGAAACATAATGTCAATTGCAAACTCAACTTAAACAGCTACTGAAAGATAAATGATTGCTCCTCAATAAAAGAAACCGGTCGTGTGGTGTTTGTTCTCTTGAGACTTGATGGCACATTCAAAAGTCCTCTCATTTAGATGAAGTTATTCACTAATTTACTAGCACCATTCAATAAGTAGTGAAAACTATATGGATAAACTAATCTTTAGAGATGACGGAAGCAACCAAATATCTACTGCCCACACAGCACCACATAAATATTTGCAAAAGGTAAACAATGCAGAAAAAGAGAATCACCATCAACAGGAGCTACGGTAATTGTTGACGATTCACGCGTGATTGTTTGGGTTTGTCCTTCAGCACATCTTGCATTCTGAAGGAAAAATGACAGAAAGATAAGCAAACAGATTCAATATATTCTTCATAAAATTGTATTTTATTTTCCGCGGACAATAAACAAACAGATATGTTAAATGGTCCAAACTCCAAAGTTACACCATATGTGCGGAACTTCGAACAAAGAAGCCTTAGTAACAAATTTTGTTAGGGTATTTCATCCATTTCGCCATTTACTTAGAAGCTGTGCTACATGCACCGAAAATTGGTGCTTACCGAAGAGTATTTTTAACAAGATATCCTTCGTTGCAAGGGAAGAGAATTATATTCTCAAGGGTAATTTTGAATAAAAAATTACGAAATTACCCTCAAGGCTAACTGAACCTAAAACATGGGGGCTGTGAAGGTAATTGGGTAAAAAATCAGTAAGCACCGAGTTTCGGTGGATTTCCATTTACTTAGACATATAACAAAGAGATGAAGTTGTAAATTACCAACGCACTGAAGCAAATCACACTATGATTTGATCTAGTGCTCATAGTGCCCCGTCTTTTGCCTTCAAAAGGTATAGCCTCAATATTAGTTCTAAACGGCAACGAGCTTGAAAGGGAGCATTTCAAAGTAAGATCCCTTTTCCCACTGTTTAGAACGATCTGTCTTCTGCCACTATATAATAGAGCTTTAGAACAAAGCCCTGCCGGTTGAGATCTAAGAAAAGTAGGCTTTCCATCACTCCGATTCCAGCATCTTACTGTGAAGCAATAAACATCAATGACAATGTGATCATATACAAGATAAATCAAAACAGCCGTTGGAGCTCAAGGATATTCCATAATCATATACCATCGTAAGCAAAATCATCATATAGTTTACTAGAATGGGAAAGCTTGCAGATAGTGAAAAAACATACCTACTGGTAATGGGCCTGAGATGCCACTGCAAGCAGTATTCGCTGTCAGTGTAGACATCACAGATCACCGAGCATCCAACTGAAATCAGACACTCACTTCTGAATCAAATCATCCATCAACAAAGATTAAAAATCTAAGCTAGAGCAACCCGACCAATAGTTTTATTCCATCTTAACTGTCTCATGACACCACTATCAACAGAATTTGCAGATACCAAATATCCAAAATACCTTTTTACTTTGTTAACATGTTACCGAGTAGGATGCTACCTTCAAGACTTTAATCACACTCTTTCGAACCAATGTGTGATAAGTCACAAGAGACCGAAGGACGATCGAAAGTCATAAGAACAAACCAACTACCAATATGTATTGAACCTAACCATCAAATTCACACCTCAATTAGATTCAAATCCTCCACAACACCAGAAACTCAAATCAACCCTCGTCAGAAATTCATTCAAAACGTCCACAAAAAAACTTAAACCTCTAAGAACAAACATATATCGGAAAATCAAAACCCTAATACGAATCTGCATAAAGAAACAAACTTTATGACAATTCCAACACCCCAATTGTGCTGTAAACTTTCATTAATAAAATAAGTAAAAGGGATTCACCGTCCGGTACCGGAGATCGAAAAGCGAGAGCTTCACCGATGTGGATAATGAAGAAAGGTTTGAGCTTCACCGGACTCGCTCTGATTATTTGTTTAATTAATTGCAATTAATTAATCAAATAATTAAATGGAGTCTACCTACAAAGTTCTTTAAACACGACGTCGTCTCAATTTAGCATATAAAGGTATCAAACTTCTCGATGAATGCAAAAATTATGCCCACCAAGAGATAGCCTAATGACAATGAAGCTTGTATTATAAGCCAAACGTTATGAATGCGATTTCTGACCGATGGAGTTTTTAAAAAGAATGCAAAAATTATGTTCCACAAGACAATAAATGTCTTTGTTCACCTAGTGTCACAAATTCTTGAATATTTCCTTCTGTTTTGGTTCTTGTTGAGGGCAAATTGTGATAGGGGGATTCCGAAAGGAGGCCGGAAGTCTTCAGCTTTTCCAAAAATGTTTACAAATGGCACACTTGATATTTCTTCATTCTTTGCTGTAACAGATATGTGAATTCCTGAAGTACATTAAGATTTGAGATTACATTTGAGGCTAAAGGAGATGAAAACAATAGCAGCGTACCTTGTGTAAATTAATGAGGTCATCAATCCAAACCATTTAATTTTTAGATCTTAAAGCTCATATTAGTTCTAAATTTTCATTTTAAAATAAAATAAGTTCTCATTTGAACTTTTCCTATTGTGTAAATTCAGCAATACTCCCTCTGTCCCGCTAAGTTTGTCCACTTTCCTTTTTTAGCGTCCCCTAATGTTTGTCCACTTTCCTTTATTCTCCACCACACATTTTACTTTTTCACTCATTTACTTATTATTCATTTATTCTCAACCACACATTTTATACATTCTTTCTATCTTAATTTGCGTGCAAATGGTGCTTTTGGACAAACTCACCGGGACGGAGGGAGTAGACCATAACAGATTGCCACGAGTTGACAATTCAAGGAAATAACTTCATTGTGTCAGACTGCTGTCATTCACTGCAGTTAATAAAACACAGCAAACCATGTCTGCAAATGACAATTGCATACGTACGCAGTTTTGAACAGAGATAAGGGTACATTCTGTTGCCTGTAATTCAACTTGCAAGAAAAGTACTTAAATATGACACTAAAAGTAATTTGTAATATTTGTGCGCTTTCGACAGAACTCAACTGTTATCCTTGAGCCAGTGGCGCACCACGGCAAACAAAAATCCAGCAGCGCCAAGAGTAATGCATACTCGAACCAAGAGATATGAAATAAATGCTTCGTGCATGACTGCATTCCATGACCATATCCAAAAGACTGAGAAAGCTGATCCCAAAATGGCTCCAACAAGCACTTGGCTTACTGTATGATATTGTGTCCAAACTCGCAGCAAAGACTGCAATTGTATACAGAAACAATTTTAAATGAAATGTGTCTCATCAAGTCATATACACTATAATCTTAAAGTTGAGTTTTAACGCTGAGGCTGGAATGCAACGAAATGATTACTTACAAGATACGAAGCAAATGCAAAAACTAGGGAGCTAGAAACCAACGTAAGCGCGTTTACTCCAATTGATTCAATCACTGTATAATGCAGACATGAAAATTCAGTTTGTAGATGGCTTTAATCAGCTCAAGGTGTCAATAGTCCATTCGGAAAGAAAAATAGGGAACAACGAGGACACATGTCCTGAATTGTAAAACCAGTTATGAGATATATTCACAGGAACGAGAACAGAGAAAACTTACTTGAAACAATTATATACGCCGCAAGGAAAAAGATAGATTGAGCGTGTGAAGATGGCATTCCCGGATCAGATTTCAGAGTAGAAACAGGACGTTCCTGGTTCAATAATCGTTTGAGAACAATTGCCAGTATATTATTGATTACAGATCCGGACAGAAGCCACAATGCTTCAGCATCATGCCTCCAAATTGCAATGGCACCAAAGACAAATGAAATCAGCCATTTGCTCTGTGAAAATCGGCAAACAAATTAACAATACCAATTCATCAGAAAATCAATAAATGAATCAAATTAAGGGCAAACAAAGGGAGAGTAGAGTATACGAACCAGGCGATTGATTGTGGCCTCCAACCTACCATTAACAACTCTCAACTCCAAATCTCCATCAATGAGCCCCTCCTGCTCAAACACCTGCATCCTCGTGTCACCCTCAACACTCCTAAAGCCTGATGTTATTAGCATCAAATTAGACTTACTGCAACAAAGCCTGTCTTAACTCCAACTCAATTTCCCAGATTGCTGATAAGCTCTTTTCTTGATTTTCTGAACCTCTGGATCAAGATCAGATTTTGACTAAAGGGTTTTTCTTTTACCGGGTCAATGGGAACAAGTGTTGAGCCTTGTTGGAAACCACATGTAGGAGAATTTGAGGACGAAGGTTTTTGTAAATGGTAAATGAGTTATGGAGTCTGGTGGAGATTCGGTAATTTAATGTGGATACAGATGTCATTATTCGCCTGTTAGATGGATAGTATCAATGGAAACTGCTCGATGACAATGTTTATGATGGATCCTGTACAGCCTACGCCAAAATTTAAATTTTGAAATTCAAAATTAATTACCAAAACGACGTAGTTTTGTTTAGAATTAACTCAAAATTATACATTATACTAAAACCCAAATTTAAAATTCCTGAGTTAAAATTTCAGAAAAATCAAAACCCTAATACGAATCTGCTTAAAGAAACAAACTTTATTACAATTCCAACACCCCAATTGTACTGTAAAAGCAAAAAGGATTCACGTCGGGTACCGAAGATCGAAAAGCGAGAGCTTCACCGATTCACCGATGTGGATAATGAAGAAAGGTTTGAACTTCACCGGACTCGCTCTGATTATTTGTTGCAATTAATTAATCAAATAATTAAATGGAGTCTACCTACAAAGTTCCTTAAACACGACGTCGTCTCAATTTAACATATAAAGGCATCAAACTTCCGATGAATGCAAAAATTATGTTCCACTGGACAATAAATGTCTTTGTTCACCTAATGTCACAAATTCTTGAATATTTCCTTCTGTTTTGGTTCTTGTTGAAGGCAACTTGTGATAGGGGGTTCCGAAAGGAGGCCGGAAGTCTTCATTTTTTCCAAAAATGTTTACAAATGGAACACTTGATATTTCTTCATTCTTTGCTGAAGCAGATATGTGAGTTCCTGAAGTACATTAAGATTTGAGATTACATTTGAGGCTAAAGGAGATGAAAACAATACGCATATTTCATATTTCATCACCATACCTATATCAATGAAAATAACACAAGACTTTCAACCCAAACTACAAGTATTCTGAATAGCAGCGTACCTTGTTAGCCAACTGGTTGCAACTTAAAACCCAACTGCTGTTGAGTCATCTGAATAGTTTATTTGTCGTGGGGCTGGTGGCTATTGTTATATTAACTATTTCGTAGTGCAGATGTATGGAAGAATCTCAAGATATGTGTTCACCCTCTTCCCTTGGCAAAAAATGGTATGAGGTCAGAAAACTTATGAAATACATGACTGATCCAGCTCTGCCAGAAGCAAAAACTATCATCCTCTGCTCTGCATTTGATGTGGCCGTTGCAAAAAATCAATCCCTTTGCTAAACAAAATCATTGAAATAAGACATGCACAAAGTTTAACTTAGAGAACAGTTTTTCCAGCTACTTTAAAATTATATATTAAGAAAATTAAAGATATGAGTAAATAAAAAATACCTGATTGATTCATATAATTTTAGCATCCTGATCACGCAGCACAATAGCGCAGAATTAACCACTTCACGGAACTGTTTAAGTTACCAAAAATCGTTACAAGAGCACAGCCCTTCTCTAAAATGATGAAACCTCAGGCCATCACGAATAACAATCTCTCTATCCGTGATTTGGGATGCTTTACTCATGAATAGATGACAATCATCACATATTCTGAGGTTCTTCATAATTCTGATAGGGGAACTCACATGTGTACTGAGCAAGCCAAACGCCAAAGCCAGCTTCTCACAGTGAGTTCGTAGTACTCGCCTTTTCTCTTCGTCATCCATATCATAAGGTACAGAACTCAACAAAGGCTGGTAACCACCTATTTCTAACCTTGAATAAAGATCATCCAATGTGTTAATTATTTCCTTGGACATTGGATGTCTCATATCACCAGCTAAGAACTCATGTATAACACCATCGTGTGCTTCAACTTGGCTGCATGCTGGATTCTTCCTCATACCTTTTTTCATAATTAGTTTTCGGATCTTTGAAACATCATCCCACTTACCTGCTGATGCGTATATATTACATAGCATAACATAATTGCCAATAACATTAGGTTCAATCTCAAATAAATGATTGGCAGCTATGCGAGCAATGGTAGGGTTTTTGTAAATACGACAGGCTCCAAGCAATGCACCCCATACACCACCATGGGGATCCATTGGCATTGTTTTGGTGAGCTCCAGGACTTCGTCAAGATGTCCAGCCCTACTGAGCAAATCAGCCATGCAAGCATAGTGATCCCCAGTTGGCTCAATCCCATAAATATCTCTCATTTCAGCAAACAACTGCCGCCCTTGTTTAACCATCCCTGTATGGCTGCAAGCAGTGAGCACTCCAACGAAAGTAACTCCATTTGGTTTTATTTCAGTTTTCAACATGTCTTGAAAAAGCTGTAAGGCTGCAAAAGGTTGCCCGTGCATAGCAAATCCTGCAATCATTGAACTATATGAGTATACATTTCTTTCATTCATCTGCTGGAAAGTTTCAAAAGCTTCTTCCAAATTCCCGCATTTTGAAAACATATCAATCAATGCAGAGCCAACCATGACATTTCCTGCAGCCCCAAAACCAAAATTCTCTGCAGCATCACGAATCCAATAAGCATACTTAATTGCACCAAGCTGAGCACAAGCTGAGATAGCCCCAACCAATGTCACTTCATCCGTCTTCACCCCATCATTTTGCATTTCTTCAAACAACCTCAACGCCTCCTTCGGCCTTGCATTCTGCGCATAGCCACTGACCATAGCAGTCCATGCTACCATATCCTTCACAGGCATCGCACCAAACAACTCACTCGCAACATCCATATCCCCACACTTAGTATACGCAACAATCAAGCCTGTCCACGAAATCACATCCCTGTCAGTCATTTCATCAAAAACCTTGCGCGCACAGTCCAAACTCCCACATTTCACATACATATCAATCAATGTATTCCCTACATACAAATCCGATGCAAATTTCCCAATCAAAACCGCCTGCCCATGCATCTGCCTACCCAAATCCACATCAACCCTCTCCCCGCAACCCTTAAACAATGCACAAAACGTAAACGACACAGGTCCAACATCCTCAAATCTCATACAACTATAAATTAAAATTGCATCTTTCAAAAACTCCTCTCCTTGCATCACATACCCTCTAATCACCGAAGTCCACAAAAACGGATTCGGCGTTCTCACACAATCAAGCACCGTTCTTGCATACGGATCCATCTGAACATTAAACTTGCTCACCATCCTTACCATCTTAGCTAGCACATAGCAGCATTGCTCAAATCCTCTCCGGTACACAAAGGCGTGAACTTGCTTGATCTGCGAGAAGCTACGGCACTCATCAAGTATCGAAACGAGCTTTGTTTCTAATAGCTTCCGCTCTTGCCTTACTGAAAATTGTATAAAGGGTAGAGCTTCTTCCGGCGGATATAGATGTCGGCGTGCGTAAAGCGACGATCTTTCAGCAATCAGCTTCGTCGTGCGAACCACTGCTGCCATTCAATTTTAACTGACACGAGATTGATGTCTGGATTTTGCGAAGGTTTAGGGTTTAAGGGCGCGTTTGGATGGAGAAAAAGTCAGAATTTAATTACAAGAGATTTATGAGTATTTAAAGCAAAACTGATTTTCGTAAAGGGACTAACCAAACAGGTCCTTAAACGTCTTCACTTAGTTTTCTGCTGGGGTTGATTTTGAAGTGGATTGGATAATGTTCGGGACGGCGATGAGGTGTATGGCGCAGAAGCCAAAGCCGAAGATGAAGCCGATTGAATTGAAATTTCCGCCGGAACAGACACAGACGATTTCTAGGGTTATATTTGATATTGTGAAGGAACATGGCCCTCTTTCGATTGCTGACACCTGGGAACGTGTACAGGTTTGCTCATTTTGAGTATTAGAAATTCCAAGTTTTTGATTTCATGTTTGTTGTGCGTGGTGGTGATATTGAACCTTTTGTCATTGAGGTTTTTTAGGGTTTTGATTTTGTGACCACATGGTTAGAATTTGTAAACAGCGGACTTTTTTCCTGTAAGTTAACCGGAAGAGGCCGGAAATCTTTTTTAAGACGGAAAATAGTTGGTGGCTTATTGGTAAATGTTTATAGTTTTGCGGCCTGAGTGTTGATATTTGAATGCCTGTTGGTATTTGAATCTCTGATGGAACGGTAGGGGACATGAAAGCAAAAGGTTTTTTGTGCAATGAACCCATTCTGCCGTGATAGTATAGTACCTGTCGTTTTTAATGTGGATTGAGGTAGTGAAATTTTAGATTGCTGATGTTGTTAGGCCATTGTTTGCTTAAAAAGTATGTTCATTGGTTCATTTAATTCTGCACACCTGTAATTGCTGTAATGTCCACATTGAGTGAAATTGGGTAGCATTGGTGTCCCATGAAACCATTAGCTGACAGGGGTTTACTAACTGCTTGTGTTCGAGAGTGTTATAACACGTTAAGTTAATTGTGTTGCGGACAGTGTGAAACATAATGATATATTGGTAAGAATTTTATGGATGACTGATTTCTCTGAATCAGATGTAGAGTGTTGGTCAGAATTAGTCTCAAGTTTCAACGTACTTCATGTTAACAGGGAGGGATTGCCACAGTCTAGTAATTTATGTTCAGATATTCATTACTTTTTCTAACTCTTTTTCCATAATCAGCTATTAGGTGCCTCTTGACTGATAAGTTTACATCGAGCAAATTTTAATTGAATCATTGTCACCTTATAACTGGGCTATTCTGACTCCAAACAGGAAGTTGGCTTAAGAGGACTGACAAGCAAGAGGCATATGAAGATCGTGATGCGGTGGATGAGGGAGAGGCAAAAACTGCGGCAAATATGCAACCACATTGGGCCAAATAAACAATTTCTGTACACCACATGGTTTACAAAAGTTAGCATAAATAAGCCAGAAAAGCCTGTAAACAATCTGCCACACAAAAAATCTCCCTGATACACCTACTTCCTGGCGCCACCAGGTTATTGTATCGAAGTTGTTCTTGGGGTATCCGCTGATGCTCAGAAACTAAAGTGAAGAACTGTTCCCTTAACCTTTCAAACTGTGCTCAAGTGTTAGGCTGTTAGCAACTCTGATCAGTAATAAGAGGAAATAGTTAGAACAATTTTGCTGATTACAAATGTGGTGGTCTAGTTGTCATTTTCTTGGTCTACCAATCGAAAACATTTTAAGTTCGAATCGTCCTGTATGCACTATATGAGAAAAGTAACCGCTATCGAAAAGAATTTTTCTGAATCATTTTGTATTTTACATATCTCCACTCATTTAGAATTAACATTTTTTATTAGGCTTTAAGATATTTATATAAACAAGAAAGAGATCAAGGAGGACAAGCATTTATATGCAGGTCAGCAGAACATCATCACAATCGTTGATTTCTAATAATCTAACGGATGAGATTGATAACCGTCATTCTCAACCGTCCGTGTATTTTGCATATTCAACTCCCTGTTTAAATTAAAAACCAACTTAATCTCAATCGTCAGATCAATCAAAATCAACGATTGATATCCGTCTTACAAAAGTTGTTTGTTCCTCTGAATCCTTACTCAAATATATATCATTTATTGAATTTACTTGAAAAAATCAGCATTTTATCTCAATTCACAACGGACTAAAACGACGTCGTTCTTTAACAACGCAAGTCACAGCAGCGAATCGGCATTCCCAATCACTCAACCTCTCCGTCGCGTCGTCTCTCGGACGCCCTTCGGTAAGCAACGGCGACGGCGTCCCAATATCCGTTTTTCGCTTTATAACATGCAAAACTGATCGGTTCTAATTCAGTACTTCATCGATTAATCCGATTGACACGTTTAGTTTGATTTTGAGTAGATTTGATGTTAGGAACGAGGAATTATACTGCAAACTCTAACAGTGTTAAAATGATGTGTATTTTGAATTTTGGTGACTGATGTTGCTAGAGGTGATGTATGGATGATCTTTTGTTTTTTTCGTTTTCTGTAGTTATGGCATTTCGAGCATGCGTGAGAAGTCTAAGACACAAGCTAAGCCCAGCGTGTTATCAGAGAGCAGCTCTCTTACATTCACATGCTACAAGCTTTGGTATTTTTTGTATCGCATTTCTTCTTATTATTATTAAAGAATGATGTGTGTTTTCATAATTTGGAGTTTCTCATGCGGTGTTTGTCATTATGTCAGCGGAATTGGATTTCCTCAATTTAGATTTCAATTGATTCACAGAGTTGTACTTTACTTGGTTTTGAACAAACTAGGTTGTAAAGTATGTGGCACTTTTGTTTTGCAGTTTGGAATGTGATTATAAAAAACAGATAAATCAGTAAGTATTCTTTTTAGTTTTGTTCAGGGTTCTCAGTTGGATTTTGTTTAGGATGGAGGCCAAAGTGGTGGAGGATTTATGATGTGAATTTGATTGGAGTCCTATTGTAATTTGTACCAATTATGCTGGCAAGTGCATGCATTTGATTTTCACGGTATTACTATTTCATGACATGGGTGGATGATGCAGGTTTTAAGGATGTTCGAGAAGAAGAAAAATCTCGACTGGTTGGGAATGTTTTCAGTAGTGTTGCCTCAAGCTATGATCTTATGAATGACCTTATGAGTGGCGGTTTACATAGACTATGGAAGGATAGGTTACAATCTTATAAATGTTAGAAGTGACTCATACATTCAATAGCCGGTTGGCTGCATTCTTAACAAGTGCTATATTGTTCAGATTAGTCTCTGATCTCAACCCATACCCTGGAATCAAGCATCTTGATGTGGCTGGGGGGACAGGTAAAGTTTAGACTCATACATTATGTATTGGACAATATGAATGTTGGAACTTGGGAGTTGTATAATTGACTTGTTCAATGATAAGCTCGAGGTTGGTTTACAAATGAGTGTAGCCAGTGATGAAAGTTGGCGGTGGATTAAGCCTTGTATTTTTGAGCGAGCATTAAAATGTTATATTTATTTTTGATCAACCTGCTACCTGTCCGGCCATCTAGTCATCTTTACTTGTGGGTCATCTTTTTCAGCGATATGCTGATATATAGATGAATTATCATCACTCTTCTAGACAACCATTGTAGTTTTATATTGGGTGGGGGAGTTTCTAGGATATTTCAAACTGATAGCGCTCGTCAGTGAGTTTGAGAAGTGCAGACCATTGGTAAAATAGCTACATTTTGTTTTTTACTTCTATGAATATTGAAGGAGTTTACAGGAATGCTGTTTTCCAGTTCTTTTCTTGAAAGCTCAATCCGTGAAGATTCTATTGGAGTGACGAGTACATATAGAACCCTATTGTTAGAATTATGATATGTGAGTGGTTCCAGCTGTGATTTTCACTCTTAGGATTCCTGTTGTTTTGTGATTTATTGGCACTAGTATCTAATTAGAATATTATTTTTCCCATCTGTACGAATTATTTTGTGCTCTAGATCTATATAAGTTGTCTTGAACAGGTTGGTGTTGTAAGAATAGTAGTTCCATGATAATTTTATTCAGTAGATCTTGTTATATTTCAGGTGACGTCGCATTCCGGATCCTTGAAAGGGTAAGCTCTGTCAAAAATAGAGCTTTGCAAGATACTTCTGCTGATGATTTGCAAGACGAAACCAAGATCTATGTGTGTGACATTAACCCAAACATGTTAGAAGTCGGCAAAAAACGGGCGATGGATAAAGGTATCTTAACAAAGTTAGTGTCTTGGTGTTTGATTGACTCTGGATTCTCATGGTGATGCAAAATCTCATAGTAAAATAAAAATGTTCTGATCATTTGTAGTGTTAAACAGGTCTCACCGAACGGAAGTCTCTTGTGTGGGTTGAAGGTGATGCAGAAGCCTTGAGCTTTGATGATGAGTCAATGGATGGATACACAATTGCATTTGGCATTAGAAATGTGACACATATAGAGAAAGTTCTCGCTGAGGCTTATAGGTAATTCTTGCCAAAACATGTTAACCGATCCTTCTTGTTTTCACTGTCCCCAACCACACATTGTATTTGACATCATTGCATTAGCCTCTATTCTACTGGAGTCAACCAGTGCACATATCACATATATTTGTATACATGTGCACAATGCTCTGATCACTTGGTTAATCATTCTGCATTTTAAATTTTATGCATAATAACTAGAGTGTTGAAGCCGGGAGGGAGGTTCCTTTGTCTGGAGTTGAGCCATGTGGAAATTCCTGTTTTCAAGGACTTGTGAGTATTTACTTTCTTTGTTGATGCCTATTGGTTTAGTGTTCTTTTGGAGTTGCTGTACATTTTCTTTCTAATACATCAATAACAACCCCCAAACATATATTGTATTTGTTGTTAAAATTGACCAAGGCTGGATATGATATATGAATTCCTTCAGAGACTCGAATGTTGTTTATGTGACTGCTCTCTTGATATAAATTGCTTCTTAACTGTTATCTCTGAGTTGTAATAATTGTCTTTTCCTTGTTTAGGTATGATTACTATTCATTTTCAGTCATTCCTGCAGTAGGCGAGTTGGTCACCGGGGATCATAATTCTTATCAGTACTTGGTTGAAAGTATACGCCGGTTCCCCCCGCAGGTTAATGTTCATTTTTTATCATCAGAGGTCAAAAATATGTTTTGTATTTATTATGTTTCAACATATCATTGCTTTTCAGAATGAGGGAGAATCTGATATGTAATTATTATTGTTCTTCTAAGACGAAAGCTAACAATGTTAAGCATTTAATTCCTGCAGGATGTTTTTGCATCAATGATAGCAGATGCTGGGTTTCAAAAAGTTGAGTATGAAAATTTGGTTGGAGGAGTTGTTGCCATCCATTCAGGGTTGAAAATCTAAGGTCCCTTTTCACATACTCCATTTACTGGTTCAAATAAATCTGCTTTTGCTGGCAGGCAGCTGCTGATTTCAGCCACCTGAGTTTCCGTAAAATTAAACAACATACTGGAAGCTGGTTGAGGCAGTTGTCCAAGTGTAAAAGCTCCCTGAATGTTCGAGATGCTACAAGTATGCTTAAATTTAGTTATGTAACTTATAAGCATTTTAGGAATGTACAAACAGCCATATTGCTTTACATTAGTTAAGCTACAATGAAAGTAATATAAGAGTGTTGCTGCTTAAACTTTATGATCCCCTCTAACAACAGTCCAACAATTAATAAAGGGGGAGTTGTCGTTCTAACCCTTGGCAATGCCCGGCTAGACTACTCACTAGACATGTGGATAATGTAGAACTTTTCTTTGAGCAACTTGTGACAACTATGGTAGAAATGGAGAACATTTCACCGTTGACAGGGTTTAGGGGAGAGATCAGGAAATCCTGCAGGAAAATTAACAGTTAATTGGTATATAATCCGCTCTAGTTGTGGAAAATCAAAGTACTAGTAAGAATGATATTTATGCTTTGAATTTGCCTGCTTATATGTATCCCTACTTGTTTTCCATACATTTTTCATATTCAAGAGTGACTGAAATGAAACATGTGTCTATCTCATGAGGAAGTTCTAGGAGGACATCTAATTTTATGAAAGACGGTGAGACATAATCTCCATCGATGATTACTAAAAAATTAACGGATGAGATTTAAGAAAAAAATAACCGTCAAATCTAACCGTCCGTGTTTTTTGCAAATCCAACCGCTTATGAATTAAAAACCACATTTAATCTCAACCGTTAGATTAATCTAATCAACGATTAATATTATGTCCTCTCGTCTTACAATATTCATTTGTCCTTCTTGACACCAACTCGTCTATCTCATATTACCTTACTCCAGTAACAACTAACATCTATCAAATCAGATCACCTGATCAATATTACAAGAAACTTTATATCACAACAGCAACCTGAAATTGATTAGAATCATTGTAAACAGCATGTATTGTTTTCCAGCAGATCATCAAGCCATGGACTTTTTCTTCTCTTCCTCAATTTTCTGCAACTCGGCCAGCCTTTGAGTCCATGCTCGATCCCTTGCCACTGCAGCCATCTTCCGCTCAACTCTCTGTTCAAGCTTTTTCCTTTTTGCAGCCTGAATCTCAGCCTTCCTCTTTTTCCTTTCCGCCTGCAAGTTGTTGAAGTATATGCCGGAGAATCAGAATTAACATAGCAAATATATGTTCAAAAATCAATTGTGAATACTTCATTTCAAATGCCGTGCATTTCAGTGCAAGTTAAAATGGAAGAATGCTTGCGCTAGCAGTGACTACTGTCAACAAGATATTTATCTTATGACAACAAAATGAGCTGACATGCTAGATGCTACTCTTAACTAAGCATTGAATTGAACCGCTGATCAGTTGATGAATAACTAAACTGTGGTTTGATTTTTCTATTTTATTTTCAAACATCAACAATTCAGCACTTAATTCCACCAATTGACAAACTTCTGTATAATTATGCATTCCCACTTCTAAGAGTGATGCCTACTTAACTCAGTGCAAAGTCTGAGTTAAATAAGCTCAAAAGGCATCACACGGCAATCACTCATAAGATACTTGTATACGACCAACAGAACTCATGTCTCGTAGATACTTATGCATTTAAATGAATATAGACCAATTAGCATAGAAAATCATTCCACTATTTTAGAGGACGAAACAACACTGATTCAGTAATCAAAGAAACTCCCCTCAATATAACAGATTTTCTTCTAATGCAACACAAATTAAAATTACAAAAATGAATAGAAGTAAAACAATGGTAAGAAGTTAATCATCACCACATCAACCAATAGATAAATACAACTTCAAAATATGATTGATTGTTGACATTCATATTTGTGTCATTGTTTTACTTCAGTGCATTAGAAAAGTTCTGTTTTGAAATTTTAGTTGTATTTTAACATAATGTTTGTACGTTTACTTTAAAAAAATGCATAAAAACTTTTTTGCATATTTTTAAAGGTTCACAAAACCAGGGACAGATAAGTAAATGCTTCCATCACACCAGGGATGCCACTGAGCAGATAGACTATAAGACATCTCTAATGTATTATTAAGGCTACGGAAAATGCTTAAATACGTACCACTATAAAATCATGTTTCAATTTCCTGCGTTTCTTCTCATTCCTCTCTTTAAGACTACCTTTATTCGGCTGACTTACAGGTATTGGCTCTCCCGGCACAGCCTGAACCCATGCAATCGGACCTGCATTTCAGTCCCTCACTTCACATCACACTTTATTTTCAAAAACCAATAACATCTCAGAGTCAAAAATATATACAATGAGTTTTCTAGGGTTTAAGAGATGTATGAATTAATGAATGAAAACCTTTAGGTTCGAGATTGGCGCGCTTCCTCTTCGCCACCAGAGACGGTCTACGCTTTGGTAACCTAGTATCAGTCAAGCTGTGTATCGCGCTGGTGGTTGGAATCCATGGATATCGGAGATGCTGCGAACCGAACAATGACGGAAGATCGGATTTCGTCGATGTGAAATGAGTAGTTGGTGACGAAAATGACAGCGTCCGGGACGTTAAATTTCGAGCAATAGGCCGGAGAGCTGATCGGAGAAGTCCGAACACCATTTTCGAGGTCGTAAAGTTCCGAGCCCTAAAACAGACGACAAACGGAGTTCGTAACGGAACTCAGGTGGACTGGGTTTGGATTTGGGTTGTGGACTTCGGCCCATCAATGCTTAGATTTGGGCTGCTGTAGCGAAAGCAGCATCGTAAAATGACTTAAAATCATACTTTAATTCTTAAAATTTCCCGAATAAATATAAATTAATTAATATAAATATTTAAATATTACACTATTTTTAAATATTTTTATTTTTAAGAGTATATTTTGAATAATCAATGTATTTGACAGGGTTAAGTTCTAGAAGGACATTAAGTATTTGTGAGACGGAAGGACGAAATCTCAATCGTTAGATTAGATTAATATACGGTTGAGATTAAAGTTGGTTTTTATATAACGGGCGGTTGGATTTGCAAAAAACCCTAGCGGTTGAGAGTGACGGTTACTTTTTTGAATCAAATCTCATCCGTTGGATTATTAGTAATCAACGGTTGAGATCATGTCTCACCGTCTCACATATATTTATGTGTCCTCCTAGAATCTTACTCGTATTTGACATAATTTTAAGAAATAATTAAATATGATTCAAATTAGATATGATGAATTATTATTTGAAAAATAATATTTTAGTTTATTTTTAAAACTTTTCGGGAAAATCGGTAAATTTACCGATTTTATCGATTTTCCGATTTACCGAATTGTCGGTAAATTGATAT
The DNA here is from genome assembly GCA_006409495.1 of Sedum album. Taxonomy (NCBI): domain Eukaryota; kingdom Viridiplantae; phylum Streptophyta; class Magnoliopsida; order Saxifragales; family Crassulaceae; genus Sedum; species Sedum album. The sequence goes on along the minus strand of QZGG01000311.1, from coordinate 149,058 downwards.
ATATCGGGTCGGGAAACGGAATAAAAATTAAGGTTCGAGAAATTTTTATCGGGAAATTTTTCGGGTCGGAAATTCGGGAAATTCCCGAATACTCCCCCTATCCGTATTCGATGTGCGCAGCTATTTGCTACAAAAATCAAAACGATATTATTTAGACGTTATCAAATTTATGTAAATTTAGTTCGTTTTAAAATGTTATTGCAATACTGGATGTGAATTCGTAATCAATAGGACCCGTTAATTACAATCTTTGGGTGAAAATTAGTGGACAGTCCCACCTGCATCGTTCTTGGTCAATAAAATGGTTCTCCACTACACTCATGTTTTCTCTTTTTCAACTCATTAATGATCAAACTAAACATAGGCATGTTACAACACAAACCGGAAAAAACATTTGAATTTGTCTTTGCTTTACCCACCCGTTACATGTCGATTGCACTACACTCAACATGTCTCAGATCTAATCATGTCTCTTTCATCATAAATTCATAATGAAATAGCAGTATCTTAATGCTTACATGTTGCTTAGATTCTAAAATCATGCTTACATGTTCTTCTATTCCACAGAGCCTTGAGGCTTGGCATACAAAATAAAACACTCTGACAGTGTCAGAAATGGACTATTTTACGCCATATCGAACCTTCGTGGTATCGTATATATTCGGTTTCCTGATACCTGATGGGAAGATGTTGATATTGATAGTGTTTGTGATCCAGAGACATCGATCTAACTAAACGATATATCGGAAAATGTAGGAAAGAACACTGGTAGCTAGCGAACATGGGTTCATATGTAGTTGCTATATGAAGTTCCAAGACTGAGAAAGATTAGGAGTGGCTCAAAGATTCATTTTGATTGAATGTGATGGTGAGGACAAGAATGTTTTGGAAATGGAGTGAATGGACACTTTGTAGGGGTGTTGAGGCTCACATGGGTTAAGGAGTTATTGTAGGCCAAATATTAGATTTTTTAACCATTGGGTTTAGGCATCCCAATCTCAGTTTTCAGTCTAAACCCTAAACAGTAAACACATTCTAAAAACTTACACAAAATAGCAAAAAAGAAGATTCCAATTCTTCATTTCACAAAAATATTAAAATATCCCAAAAAAACCCAGTACAAATTCACCATAAAAGCTAGTAAAGCACCACACACTTCCTTAAAACCTGTGCCAAAAAGGAGGACTAATGAACTCAAAACTCTGAAATCTGAAGTTCAGATTTCCAGCAGGGAGTGTCACAAGACTACTTTCTTCTTAACAGCTCACTCCAGGTTGGTATTAAGTATTAAACCCAACTTCCACACTTCACTTTCAGATCAGACACGTACACACATTACTTCAATACATACCCGCCGCTTCATCTACACCACCCAACTCAAACTGGGTCTTTCTCCATTCTTCAAAACACACCTCTAAACCCATAAAGGAGAGACCTTTAGTTGGTTTGATTCCACAATGGCATTGTTGAAGATGAGGGTTGTAGTGGTGGTGCTGATGTTACTGATGTGGTGTGTGGAGCTGATCTGCTGTGGTGTGACTTATGACAGTAAGGCTATTGTGATTAATGGCCAGAGAAGGATTCTCATTTCTGGATCTATTCATTATCCAAGAAGTACTCCTGAGGTAAATTGTTCCCCTTTTTTAAGCCCTAGATCTGTTTGATGCAAATGTGCTTTGTTTTGTGAATTGATTTATACATATTTTGTGTGTGTAGATGTGGGAGGATCTTATTCAGAAGGCAAAAGATGGAGGCTTGGATGTGGTTGAGACTTATGTCTTCTGGAATGGCCATGAGCCTTCTCCTGGCAATGTATGTGCTTACTATGCACTTCAGCTTCAGTCTTTAAGTTAATCTGATGTACTCCATCTTTTGTTTTCATAATCTTTATACTAATTTTCTGCCATTTTTGTTAGTATTATTTTGAGGGGAGGTATGATTTGGTGAGATTCATTAAGACAATTCAGAAAGCGGGGCTATACGCTCATCTAAGAATCGGACCATATGTTTGCGCTGAGTGGAACTTTGGGTAATTTCAGTACTCTAGTCTTCCCATAATTATCATCTGCCGGTCAGATTTTCTTATTGGTTGTGTTATCAAAGCTAAAATATTTTTCGCTAAATCATGTTGTTCCCATTTCGTGGGTTGCTGTCTTACGTTAAATTGTTGAATATTCATAATATTAAAGACTTGTATTCAAATTGAATACCTTGGTTTGGGGTTTGATCCTTGTTTTATGCAGAGGATTTCCGGTGTGGCTTAAGTATGTGCCAGGGATCAGCTTCAGGACAGATAATGAGCCTTTTAAGGTCTGTCTCTTGCTGAATCCTTAAGTCATAGGATATGAAGCACATGATGTTATCATGCCTTATTTTGATCTCATTACTATTATTGTAGTTGTAATGGCGACTGGTGTCTACTTTGTACTAGATTAAATATTGTTGACTGGAGTTTACCTTTGGATTTGACCAACTGGTTTGACTTGCCCATGTTTGTGCACTGTAGAAAGCCATGAAGGGATTCACGGAAAAGATAGTCAATCTGATGAAGAGTGAAAGACTATATGAGTCTCAGGGTGGACCCATCATCTTATCTCAGGTATAGTTACCATCTCCGCAAAGCTGCTTGTAGTTTTGTAAGCTGAATGAGGTTGGCAGTAATGAGAATGAAATGGGCTATGGCTGTGTAGATTGAGAATGAGTATGGGCCACAAAGCAAGTCACTTGGAGAAGCTGGGCATAATTACATGACATGGGCAGCAAATATGGCTGTGGGATTAGGAACAGGTGTGCCATGGGTGATGTGTAAACAGGACGATGCCCCTGATCCAGTGGTAAGCTTTCTTCCTCCATATATATTCACGTTCTCGCCAATAGTAAAGCACCTCATTGTTGGCTGTTGTCATCTGGACGTGGTTGCAGATTAACACGTGTAATGGGTTCTATTGTGATCAATTCACGCCCAACAAAGCATACAAGCCAACTATGTGGACAGAAGCATGGAGTGGCTGGTTCGTACTCGTGCCCCTTTGTTATGCTTTGTTACGTATTCATTCACTACCCATATAAGTTTTCAACTCTAGGATCAATCTTCATATTAAACAGGTTCACCGAGTTTGGTGGCCCAGTTTACCAACGCCCAGTTCAAGATTTGGCATTTGCAGTCGCAAGTTTCGTCCAGAAGGGAGGATCCATGTTCAACTATTACATGGTTGGTACCCTATAATGCTGTCCAATATCTACCATGTACCCCGCATTAGCAAGCACTGAATGCAACATTGTTTTCAACAGTACCATGGAGGGACAAATTTTGGCAGAACAGCTGGAGGCCCTTTCATCACTACTAGCTATGACTACGATGCTCCAATTGATGAGTACGGTGAGAAGTTATACTTTCTTATGTGGCATTTTTATCTCGCCAGAAAGTGAAACAAAGGAACATTTCGCTTGGATGATCTTTTACACTTCCATATCTTATTTACGCCTATACCAAACTTTCAGGTTTGCTAAGGCAGCCCAAATACGGCCACTTGAAGGAGCTCCATAGGGCCATCAAGCTATCTGAGAAGGCTTTGATTTCCTCAAATCCAACAGTAACTTCTTTAGGAAACTTCCAACAGGTTTTTTACTATTCATGTCTCGAATTGACCTTTTAATAAGTAATCATCAAACTTGTATTGTGTACTGAGATTGATTAATAATTCGAACTGTTCAGGCTCATGTATTTCAATCGGAGGCAGGAGGGTGTGCGGCATTTCTCTCAACTACGATATCAAGTCTCCGGCTAGAGTGTTCTTCAACAACATGCATTACAATATTCCTCCATGGTCCATCAGTATACTACCTGACTGCAGAAATGCTGTTTTCAACACCGCTAAAGTAAGAAAACCACAGAACTCCCGTACAAATTTTGAGTGGATATCAGTCATTTTCTAATGTTGTTTGTGATCTTGTGGTATAGGTTGGTGTTCAGACATCACAGTTGGAAATGGTGCCAAGCAACGTTGATTTGTCTTCGTGGGAGAGTTATGATGAGGATCTATCTTCCCTCGAAGACGGATTAAGGACAATGACAACTTCTGGTCTCTTGGAACAGATAAATGTCACCAGGGACACAAGCGACTATTTGTGGTACATAACCAAGTGAGTACAAACACATCTTATTCACTTTCTGTATATCCTCGAGTTCCTTCATGTTTAATTATTTGTTAATCCATTCAATCAGACGAAAGAGTTTATATTTATTTGGTAATACGGCGTTCTTCCAATATCTCATGCTAAGTTGATAACACAATTATATAAACTTTCAGTGTGGACATAGATTCTTCTGAGTCTTTCTTGCGTACTGGTGATCTTCCCACACTCATAGTTCAATCGTCCGGCCATGCGTTGCATATATTTATCAATGGACAGCTTTCAGGTTGGCGTTAAACATCTTCTAAATCTCAATGGAATATGGTGGACATCTATATTAAACATCATAATACTTTTGTAGGTTCGGCCTTCGGGAGTAGGGAAAATAGAAGATTTGTATTCAAAGGCAAGATCAACCTTCGTGCTGGATCAAACAAATTAGCATTGTTGAGTGTTGCCATGGGATTGCCAGTGAGTGTTGACAACTCTCTAAATTATATCTACTGGCGTCACTTATTTTAAGGTGACTGATTTATGTACATATTTGAAGAATATCGGAGGGCATTTTGAGACATGGAATACTGGTGTTCTCGGTCCAGTTGCTATGCACGGGCTTAATAATGGGAAACTGGACTTATCATGGGCGAAGTGGACGTATCAGGTTTACATCTTTCTTTCTAGTTAAACTGATGTTTCTTCTGGAGAGCTGAAGGGACGACTTGTTTCTCATAACTGGTAACTACTTGCGACAGGTCGGACTCAAAGGAGAGGCGATGAATCTCGTTTCTCCAAATGGGATTTCTTCGGTCGAGTGGATGCAAAACTCCTTAGCTGCACAAACGCAGCAACCTTTGACATGGCACAAGGTAGCAAGAGCTTAGTCATTTATAGATACATGATTAGAATTTTTTTTGTGCTAAATTATATAAATGGTTTTCCTTGCAGGCTTATTTTAATGCACCAGGTGGTGATGAGCCTCTTGCTTTGGACATGGAGGGAATGGGAAAAGGTCAAATATGGATCAACGGGCAGAGCATTGGGAGATACTGGACGGCATATGCAAATGGTGATTGTAGTCATTGCAGTTATTCTGGGACCTTCCGACCTGTAAAATGTCAAGTTGGATGTGGGAAGCCAACCCAACGATGGTAAATCATCCTGAATGACTTTGTCAAGAATTTGACGGTAGCGACCTTTTAACCAATTGAAAATCTTGATTTCAGGTATCACGTTCCTCGGTCTTGGCTAAAGCCCACACAGAATCTGTTAGTTGTTTTTGAAGAACTTGGTGGAAATCCATCAAAAATTTCTCTAGTGAAAAGAACTTTATCCGGTGTGTGTGCTGATGTATTTGAGTATCATCCGATGGTTAAGAACTGGCGTATTGAAAACTATGGAAGAACAGAGGAGCTCCGCAAGCCAAATATTCACTTGAAATGCAATCCAGGCCAGTCAATCTCTTCTATCAAATTTGCAAGTTTTGGAACTCCACTAGGAACATGCGGGACATTCCAGAAGGGAACATGTCATGCACCAAACTCATATGGCATCTTGGTTAATGTAAAGCTCTTGCCTCTTTTCCAATCATATGCATGGGTTGTCCCATTTCTTTTCACATTCATCATCATTCTACTAATATTGTGATTATTGTGACAGAAATGTGTCGGACAACAAAGATGTTCCGTAGCAATTTCCAACTCCAACTTCAAGCAGGACCCATGTCCAAACAAGTTAAAAAGGCTATCAGTTGAAGCAGTGTGCACCCCTACAATCTCTACCGCCAGCCAGCCATGAAGCTAACTCTTATGTCTCAAAAATGAGAGTTCACTAGGTAAGACATAACTCTATCGACAGTAACATACAATTCCATCCGGATAACTAAGGAATTAAGGGGTTGGGTTGCAAGGAGTGGCATTAATTTCAGTTCATGTAAGTTACTATGGAGCATATTGTTTTTCTCAGACTATACAAAGGCTAGTCCGAGAGAGCGATATGAAGCTAGGCTATCTAGTCAATTGTGTATTCCTTCCACATCTTTAGATTTAGCAAGTTATTGGTGATTAGTTATCCATTTAAGTTGAGTTTTATCATTGCGCCTTTGGTTGTTCGTGTTGTTCTTCATTGCCCGATCCATTAGAATTTTTCAGGTACGGGGTAGATGAAAGGAGCAGTAGTCTGTTGGCAATTGATGCCTGTTAAAGTTATTTGTATTCTTGTCCATGCAATGTAACGACGTACTCGAAGGTTCTCTTTTGATTGTTAATTGTGCAGATGATGTCTCATTATGAAAATGGATGTCATATAACTGTACTAGTAATTTTTCTTGCATTGTTGAATTCAATGAATATACCAAAACTAACTCGAAGACCAGATGTTGTGCATCGGTGTAGTTTTTTTTCTTTTGAAGCCAATGATTGACAATAATTATACGTACGTGAACATGTGTTTGGAAACCTAACACATGGAGCTTAGTCTCATTTAAATGCTTTGACTTGAATAGAACCTCACAATCAAATTAGGCGATGCTTACATTTTTCCAACACCCATATGATGGTAGGTAAATGTCGGATCGAATGCCAGTTCATTTGTGGTCACACCAAGTTGAAACTCAATGCTTTGAAACGAAAATTAAACATTGACCAAATGTTTGAAGAAGTAGCAAAGCTTTATAGTTAAAGCAAGGCCATCTGCAAATTTATTGTCTGAATATTATATCATTATGGCTTTGTGCATGACTTAGTATACATAGTGCACGAACTGCATATATAATTTTCCGAAATGGCTCTCGAAATATCTCCAAAGATTATAAAACAAGAATGTGATGTTCACTAGAAATAGAAGCATTAAAGCAAACCTTGTAATATTAGGGTTTTAGGGATGACCTAATTCAGGTACGCAGGAATGAAGTTTCCCCCTGACAAAATATAGCTCAATGCAGAAAATGGAGGTCTTCGTAGTCTCAGATAAGTACATGTGGGTAGACCTAAATTGCATAAATGTCGAGCAACTACTAATTTTTTTAAACATAGACTTGGCAAGTCATATTTTAGTAGCTGAAAACACTAAATGCTACCTGCTGATTCGTGTCTATTTTTAATACACGCCCCTGGAATATAACCTCAGATCAGATCAGACATCTTTAAAAAGTTTTGTAAAACATAAATAACAGATAGCTTTAACAGACTAGTAATGTATCTAAACACTGAAATGTTGTTTAAGAGAGAGATATGGCATCTCTTAAGATTCTTGGCAACCAATGTAGCAATTGAGGCGAGCTTCAACTAAAGCAACAAACTCAAGTAAATCAATCCCTGTTTAGACTTATAGCTGAATTATAGGTCTAAGTTCATGATTCATTACATACTAGCAATCACCACTCAACTGATCGATATGTCACAATCTTAATATTGCACGAAAGTAATCTTAATATTGCACGAAAGTTTTTATCTATATATACACACGGAATACTATTGTGTACACAAGCATATGCACCTTCAAACTATATTATGCAAAACATAATAATGTGCAGATTAACGAGTCTCACTAATTGAGACCAGCAACAAACCAAAGCTAGCTATAAGGTTAAACAATAGTCCTACATATTGCTAATAATTGCCCATAAATTAGATAATGTATAAAAATATAGTGACACGACTTCTAAAGAAAAATATATACACTAGCTCGACAAATCAATGGTTCTAAATTCAGTATTTACACATTCAACAGCTAAAATATTTATACCAGCTGTGCCCATACCATGTTTCTACTAAAGAAAGACAAGATTCAAGACTCTAGTAGACCAGTTTTAGTCTAAGATGTGAACAGTCGCATACCTAACATAGACCATATAATGCAACTAGTATGATCAATTATTAAACTGGCTATCATTATAACTATGACAATGCTGATTTGAGTATCCGTCATACCAAAAAAGAAGAGAGCAAGATCATCCTGATTACGTACTCTCTTAATTAGGAAAGCTTGTTAAATAGCACATCTTATTCTTATTTTAATATATGATTAAGATTAGTTCAGTTAGGTTCCAAGTGTCAATAGTTGAAAATCCACCTACTGTAATATTCAGGAAGTACAATTACTAAAAACACATTCCTGAAAAGTATATTATATCTTTGAAAAGTATAAATTTGCAATAACCAATCGAAAAATGTAGATATATTAAATACAATTCAAATGTAGTTCATCAAATTGATATATAAATATCATTTGAAAATCAAAATTTCTCATTATACAAATAGAGCTTCTACAAGGGGCAAAACCGTATCCGAATTGCAAGTAATGCATGATTCCCTCCCTAGCTATCCAACATTAGGAAAATAAATGACTTAAAAGTTGCCACTGAATCTTAAGTAGTAAAGGAAGTAGCAACCTATTTAAAATTAAATCAGATAACTGAACCCTAGATTAAGATGCACCCAATAACGGATTGTTGTGCAAAAATTTAAGTTGTGGATGGTCATCTTGGGGGAGGGAAGAATTGCGTACCGGATGGCAAGTATGGGTTATTGTGCGAACTCTGATGATATATAGACGAAGGATCAATGAAGCCAGTTGCCTCGGCAGCACCACCACTTGCACCACCAGTCATAAAGTTCAACTGCTGAATTCCACCTCCACCACTACTACTACCTCCTCCGCCTACTGAAGAGCTCTCTCCAGGAGTGTAACTTGACGGGTCAATCCCTTGATCATATAACAATCCCTTAAAAACATGTCCTCCAATGCTCACAGCCGTTTGATATGCATACTGATCCCCCCTTCGTCTATTGCACTCACTCTAACACACCTGAACAATGCCTGGGCGTTAACCTCAGCTGGAAATGTCCTCCCTACCTCCATTCCTGCTCACAAACCCAATAATATCAAAATTTAAACGAACACAGAATTAGGGTTTGCATCAAAAAAAGCAAAGCACTGCTAGGTCTTCCAGTATATATATAAAGCTTTCCACAACTTTTCATGTTTATAAATTCCAGGAAGCATTGATGGTAGTACTAGATTGATGTCTCTGAAGAAAATGAAGGCTCATCTTCATAATTGTATGACAAAAACTAAGTCGTTTGATCAAGTAGCAGTGAATTTTACAAAAATTCAACACAAGTCAATAATTATAACGAATCTAAGGTCAAAATATGTGCAAGAGTATAATATGCAGCCCCTAATTCTTACTAAATTTAAGAAGACTCATTTCATTGCAATCTTAAGGCTAGGGCTTCAAGACCCTCAGAATCATTTCACAAAAAACGTTAAAATGCGTACCTCCTGAAGATGGATTGTGGTGAAGGACTAACGCAGAAGATGAAGGCCCACCGCTTTCCCTTAGCCGTTTAGACCCTTCGGAACCCGACCTCACAACCTGATTCTGCTGCTGCATCGTAGCCAATTTCTGTTGTCTTTCTCGCCTCACAGGTGCAGCAACCCAAGTACTCTTCACATGTGTCTGGCACTCAAACCCTCTACTCCGACAACAAGTCCTACACCTTGAGTAAGTACAATCTTTCTTAGCCTGATTCCCACAATCTTGACAACTTATACTTCCACTTCCGGACGACGATCTCATCATAGCAAAACCTGTCGACAATTGAGGCTCATCTGGCCCAATCCCCAGCCCGAATGAAGCCTGGTTTCTCGGTTGTTGATGTTGTTGTTGGTGTTGCCATATTTCAAACCCTCTGTAGGATGATAACTCTTCTGGATTTCTGTAAAGGATCCAACTTTCTGGTGGTGCTCCGGCGGTGGTGGTTTGGTGGTGATGATGGGTATGTGGGTTTTGTGAAGAACCGCCTACACCAGCCATTGTTGAAATTCAGGAGAACTATCTTCCATATGCTAGCTCCTTTTCTCAATCAGATATTTCACATGAACTGGAAACCCTAGATCTTGGCCTAAGAAAGCAGCTCACATGCTATGTTTGTTATCTTTTTGTGGACTGTAGAGGTGGTGATAGTAAGAAGGAGAAGAAGTAGAAAGTAGTGGCTAGCGACAATCGCGGCTTGAAAAATGAAGACAGAAAAACACAAGAAGAGAGAAAGAGAGAGATAATTATTCAATTAAATACTTATAAATTGAGAGAGAGAGAGTGTTAAGGGAGAAGTAAGAAACAGTAGAGAAAACGAAAAGGACTAGAGAAGAAAAAATATGCATTAAATTTGGATTTCAGGAAGAGCGCCGCCAAAAGCAGAGATGTTGTCTGATTGTCTCTCTATCTAAACTCAATCTATGAATCAATAATGAATGAAGAGAGTGTGTGTGTGCTCTCATTCTCAGCTCATTCTTCGTCTTTCACTTTCTCACTCTAAAGCGTGCCTGCTCCTCTACCCATGCACAATCAGATCATCAGCCGTACAATGAGTGGGCGAAGAAGAATAATGTGGAGACAAAACCCTAAACCACGACACAAAACACACAAAGACAAACTCTTCTATTAACACTTGATTTATTTTGTGGTTCTAGAGATTGATGCTAACAGCAGAGGAATGTCAATTTTCAACAACAAGAATACAAGAAGAGATAAGAGAGTGGCAGATGGGTGATGGATGGCATCGAAGGCTTTAAGATGAGTGAATGGAGAGAATCGGATGGTTGTGATTGAATACACGTGTTGGAACAGTTGGGTATTATTATTCGTCCTGAAAACCCGCTAACTTTCCGCTTAAATATAATTTCTTTTTACCCCCATTCCGATTTTAATTTTTTTGCAACCTCTACTTTTTGATTGTTTCATATATTTTTTGTTGAAGAAGGGAAACTTTTATTTTCAATTTTATCAAGATTGGTTAAATATAATTATCTAAAGTATTTTTGTTTTTTTAATTACAGGATATGGTAAATTAAATTTCTGACATACCTTTTTAGCATTTTCTCTCTTCTGAAAAAATCATCAAGTTGCAAATGTTTTAAACCATCAAGATAGAATCAAAAGTAGAATTCAGCTGTACAAAATTATTAAGAATACTAATTCTACCAAATGCTCTTAGGTCTTAGCCTAGTAATCCTGCTCAATATTTGTTGGAAGTGATGAATAGCTACAATATATGTTTGAGTAACATGTAGCTTAATTTCAATAATATATAAAATTAGTAGACACGATATTGACCAAAAAGTTGAGAAAAGACCAGTGGTAGTGGAGAAGAGGGACCATTCTAATTAGAGAGAATGGGCATTCATCTATCAAGATTATATAGATATGATCATGCATATATTCATGCTAGCTCTCATTCATAAATTTTCCCACTGCTTTCAAAATGTTAGCCTCAAAAAAGACCTACATATGCTAGTAGTGAGCCTGTTTTGCCTAGACTTCATTTAGTCTAGTTTTCACGGACCGGACCATCCAAAAGTCAAGTCAGTGTTGCCAATAGCAAGAAATCATGTATACATTCAAAGATTTGTACATAAGTTTCCGCAAGTCTTCCATAAAGAAGTCGGTATAAGCATTAAAATGAAGAGCTAGCAATCATATATGAGTAGCCATTGGTCGGATGGGATTTTATGGTAACTATATGTAGTTCCTAGATGGTTGAGACTCAACCGAATATGTGCCCTAGCTGCTAACATGCAGGTCCTTGTTAGGATTTTTGGTTTGTTTGTTAGAGAACCGGGGACCGACTTAATAAGAGCGTAGAGACAATAGTGCGTCCCATAAATGGATTTGAATTCATGCTGTGCAATATGGAGTAGTTCATATTAGGCGCCATTAGGTATTTGACCAACCTGTTCTAGCTTAAATACACAATTTTCAGGATTGATACTAAGGATAGCGTGCTGTCAATCACATCCAAATAAAAATCATATAGTTTTAATTCTATAGCTTAATAAAGTGAGGGAATATCAATCAACGACCCAAATCTTGTTTGCTAGCTAGTTATCACTACGATTTGAATCAAAACCAATCAGTTATGTTAGTAAGAGGTTTATCATTTTTGGTGGACTTTTGAACCGTAGTACTATCCGTCGATTGTATTTTATCAAAATATTAGATTGCGTCAACACATTAATAAGATATGTGGACTGCAATCTCACTCATCGATGAAATAAAATTAATAAATGAAAAATGAGATTTATGAATCCACCAAAAAAAGATTCCACACAAGTAAACTCATGTTACTATATGCTTTCATTGTCACGGAAATGTATCCCCTTTTCCATTGTTTAATTTGTTTTTGTTTCTCTTGAAGTAGAATTCAGGAAGAGAGATTGAGTGAATGAATAGTGATGAAAAGGTGGAATTGATGTTGATCTGAATGATCGAATTTCAATGTGATTGAAAGAAGAAAGCAAAGCAAAGAAAGTGACGTGTGATTAAGCCTCGAGCCATGCGCTTGCTGCTTCTTGCTTGTTTCTTTTATTTTCTAGTATGTTGACTATTAATTCACTGACAATCCAACCCTTCTTTTCCACGTTTCCAAAATCCAACGACACCAAGCATGTACAGCTTTTCCTTTGTTTAACGAATCTACTTAGTGTGTCCGTACATAATTAGGTGCTCATTATTCAATTAAACAAGCAGTTTTGGTTCATTAAACATGAGTAGCTTGGCCACATGCATGCCCACATTTTCTTAATTAATATATAAACCCTAACCCTAACATCATATGTCCCCCAATCTCCAGATATGATGATGTCCCATTTAAACACTTGATGTATTTAGCTGGTATAATATTTGGTATCTTCAAAAGATGTGTGTAGAATCCGAATACTTGTTGCACGAACTTTAGCAGTACAATCTGATGAACGAAATTAAAGCATGCAGTGTAGCTAAGAACATCTGCGATTCTAGCTGTCAAGCAAATAATTAACCATTGAAAATGCTGGCATCACATCATCTTTACTACTCCAAAAATGGAGTAATTCGAAGACTCATTGATTGGTCGGTTTTATAAACCACGAGATGCTTTGTTTTCACAATAAAGCCTAAACTAAATGTCAAACTACCCACCTTTAAATGCCTAAAAATTGCAGGTCACTCTGATTACTCTCCTATGAATATGATTATGTAGGCCTACCCTACCACCACAAAACAATATGAAATATTGCAGTTTTGTATGGGCCCACAATACAATGGGCCTCATAATCAGCCCATTTCCACTCCGACTTTAAGCTAATCAAGCTTCGCCGTGAACTCGCAATACATTTTCCTTAAGAAGAGGCACGCTACATAAATTCTACTCCATTTATCAATTTCTGTGCACAGAAAAACAAACTCAATCCAAAAATTTATCTCTCAATTATTACAAAACCAATGATTTGGCTGAAGACTTGGTTGAACTAGGTATGGGTCCTAAATATACACTGTAGATAACATGACATTCTAAAATAACTTCAAGCTCATTGTAAACAGTGATGTTTTCCTCTAAAGGGACCCATCCATACCCGCAACTTTTGGGACTGTCCTTTTGCCATTTCTCTCCCGTGATTTTAGCGAGACAAACATCACTCCATCTGCCCTACACAAGTCCCTCGTAGGAGAGTTGGGTGGGACATTCAAACTCCCTGTATACTCCTTCCTATTGTTTGGGCTTCTACTACTCCAGCAGTTGGCCTCATGGCCCTCACACTAAGATCTTTGGGATCATCTCTTATTAAAGAGACATTTCAAATCATCTCAAACGATTTGAAACAACTGAATGCTAAGAACGGCTGCTATCTCATTTACCATATTGTATCACGAATGCACCTTTACAGTCCGGCATTGACAGGCTGCCTGTAGATGATGATAAATAGATGGAGCCTGTGCATGTCCTCATCGCATACATCACCGTTCTACTCGAATACATGAGGGTCAACTAGTATCAATGTGAGTCATGGGCACTTCTTCAATTCACATTGCATTTATTTCACGAGATATCATATGCCGTGTATGAGTTCAGACTCATATTATGATAATATGAAACTTGAGAACTCGCTGAACTCCTGGAGCTTAGTCTCAAGAAAGCCAAAACATCCTTGAAAGCAAATATTAGCCGTATAATCATTCCTAGTTCTAGTTCAAATCGAATGCTGCTTACTAAACTTCAAGTTTCATCTACGGCTACTATAAGATCTGCACCATCAAAACACAACCTTGTTAGTAACTAATTGAAATTCCTGTATATCAGTAAAACACTTAGCAGTTACCACAATGACTAAAACTAACCATCAGCAGCACCATTATCCTTGTCATTCACAAATATATGTGAGACGGTTGTGCTATACCATATCACAACAGAAAACGGTAGATAAAAATGTGGATTACTGAATACCATACCTGGAGCCATTGAATAGCGGAGGAAGAAAACGTCTTTGAATCACGAGAAAGTATGAAGCTAGAGTAGAAACTTTATTGCACGTGAAGCCGAACCAATACATTCTTTCTTGCTGCAGTAGTTCGTAGCAGTATAAAGATAGATCAAGTTTTTTATAGCCTGCGGTAGTCTCAACTCTTAATAGCCATATGGGACATCTAATTCAGGAATGTTAAGAAGAGCACTAATCTCCAATAGTCAAAGGAATAAGGCAGTCGAAGGAGGTTCATCTTGTAGTCACTCCATGTCGGGTGCCTTAATTCGAGCTCCAAGTAAAAAAGTTGTGTAGAATTTACTTTTTGTAACTGCAGGCGCCATAAGACTACTTTCCCCGATATCTTCCTAAGCCACTTTCGCCAACATCTCGCACATACCATTCAGCGGACTAGCCATCCCCATTATCTCACAAATATCACATTGGGATCAATTTGCATCTTCCATTTACTTTGCGCCAACCAGATCACATGTTGTCCCATGAAACTTATAGTTCCAGATAAATCAAATAAAAATGTAACCACGAAGAATATGATAACTGATTGTTTTCCTATATTACTCCACCGTCCACACTCCATCCAAATATGAACCAATACAGTCCCTAGGATTTATAAGATTAACAATAACAAAGAAGGTGCTACTAGTGACAAAGGTACACGCCTACGCGAATCAGTGAATAATTAAACGAATAATAAATCATCGAGCCTGCTTCAATTTAAACATACAAAACTAACAACACATATATATCAAAACCATCTACACAATTCCCAAATCTTTGTCATGATTTATAACAACAATCTACACAAAAATCTGTATCGAGAAACAACATGATCATCACACAGCAGACATAAAATCAAATATTGTATGAAAATGGATCATTTTTTAGGGTAGAGCTTATTATATTCCTCAAGCTCATCATAATACATATCCCAAACGCACCTCACGCATCCGCTCCCACAGCAATCATCCGGCAGCGGCTTCTCCGGCGGTGGAGGTGGAGGCGTAGTCACAACCTCCTTCACATCTCCATTTTTACTCTCCTCGTCTTTCGTTTTATATTTGATCTGCGATTCTTCGGTCTGATTCGTCTGTTCCGACATGCCGAAATTGGAAGCGAGGATTTTGAGATCTGGAGCGCGGTGAAAGATTTTAGCGATCGGGATCGGAGAGGAACGACGCGGCGGAGGGGCAAAGAAGGCTCTTACGACCATCGACGACGAGACATTAGGTTTGACGAAATGCGGATGTAATGGATTGGACAATTTCATTTTTGGGCTTTCCAATAAGAATATAATCCATTACGAACACGTCTATTGTTAATATTTAATTTCGGATGAGACCAAATTACCCTTATTTTAAGCATAAATGTAAACAGTATTGCTGGAAGCACCGAAACGAAAGTCATTGAGTTACTGGATGTTGTTACGTTTCAAAAATAAAGTGAGGGTGCGAATGAGTGTCATGGTGTTGTGTTCTCGGATAAGGCCTTTAGGAATCCTTCCTATGACCTACCTGACCGGCACTACTCTTCCATGGATGTGGCTCAGTTTGTGGGCAGCAGTTCAGCAGCAATGTACTTGAGGAAAGACCGATTAAAGAGTGCTGTCCAAGAGACAACATTCAGCAGCAATGTCGTAGCTTCCAAGGATCAGATTGTGTCAGAACAGCTCAGTTATAGCTTCAGCAAGGTTACCCAGCATCCTGGCCAGCTCAGGGCAGCTCAAGGAAGCTCAAGTCAGTTCAGTTCAGCTCAATCCAGCTCAAGGCAGCTAGAGGCAGCTCAAGGCAGCTAGAGGCAGCTAGAGGCAGCTCAAGGCAGCTAGAGGCAGCTCAAGGCAGCTCATGGCAGCTCAACCTAGCTCAAGGCAGCTCACCTGAGTTCAAGGGAGTTCAGGGCAGCTCGTCCAAGCTCAAGCTAACTCAGCTCAGCCCACGTCAGCTCCTGGAGTTGATGAGCAAGGTGGTCAAGGGAGAGCAATAAATCTGATCATGGTCAGCCCTTATGCACATGAAGACTTTGGGGATCATCTAGCCTATGGTGTGAGTAACTTAGGATTTAGTATTTGTATAATCTGTCCATGCTTTTATGTGTCACATTATGTATGTAATAAGGTGTAGAAAACCAGGTTGTGTAGCATAGGATATGAAGGTAGTTTGTCATGGCAGTTATCTCCAAAGAGATAACCCTTATCCATTTGTGGATAAGGTAACCGGCTGTCCCTTAAGGGCAGCAACTCCTGCATTTGTAACACATCTTTTCAATCAATCAATCTATCAACAACTTATCAAGTAAACCTAGGGAAATCCCTTGTGTTAACAGCAGCCGAAGTGCTGTTTGTTTTACCGAGTTAGAGGTCTTCAAGCAAGGCCAAACTCTGCAGCAAACTTGCTGCCATTCAGAGTCGAAGTCCCTCTTGTTAGGGCGTACTCTTGGTGTATTCGAAGTCCCTTTTGTTAGGGCGAATACTTTTGTTAGGGCGATCTGCGTCTCATTTTCCAATCAATGAAAAATCTTGAACTCGGAATCTCGGAATCTTGATCATCTCCGACGAAACTTCCGGCGATGGTGCAGCTGTAGCACTTTCACATGGTATCAGTTTTCAGGTACGACTCTGGACTTTTGATTTCCAAGTTTTCAATTGCTTGAATCATTGGTAGGAGCAGATCTGGTTCTTGAATCATTCAAGATGAGTGATAATTCAGCGCCGGTGAATCAGTCGGGAGGTGATCGGCACAGATATGATCATTTTAGTGATGATCCGATGTTCATTGGTAACAATGAAAGTGTTGCTGTTTCTCTAGTTAGTGAACCACTACAAGGGATCAACAACTTTGTTTCATGGAAGAAGGGCATGGAAATGGCCCTGGGAATGAAGATGAAACTTGGATTCGTGAGAGGTGATTTTCCTAAACCCTCAGATCCTTATGACTTGGCTAGATGGGAAAGATGCAATGTTGCTATCCATTCTTGGCTTGTCAATTCTGTCTCTAAGGAGATAGGTACTTCAATCATCCACGCAAAGGACTGTATGCATGCCTGGTCAGTCTTGCACAGCAGGTTTGGTGGATCTGTAAGGCCTAGACTCTATTCTTTAAGGAAAGAAATGAATAGTCTGGCGCAAGGAGAGATGTCTGTTTCTGAGTATCATGGAAGACTATTGCATCTTTGGTCTGAGAAGAAGTTCTAGAGGATCATGTTGCTTGTGATCTTGGAATCAGATGTAAAGCTACTGCTTGCACAGATAAGAAAATGGCTGAATATAGAATAATGCAGTTCTTGATGGGTTTAAATGATGTTCATGCTCAGGTCAGAACTCAGATTCTTTCTATGAAACCTATGCCATTGATTGATGAGGTATATAATATGGTTCTTGAGGATGAAGCTGAAAAAGGAATTTCAAAGTCTGTTGTTTCTGAGATTGCTGCAATGTACAGTAGTTCTGATAAACAGAATTCAAACAAAGTTACAAATGGTTCTGGACAGACAAAACAGAAGAAGTTCTGCACTTATTGTGAGATGACTAATCATACAAGGATGTTTGCTATAAGTTGATTGGTATCCTAAGAAGAAGCCTGGTAAGAAGAACACTGGGGCTGTGAATAATGTTGTTGCTGAAGCAAATCCAAATTCAACTCCAGGTTCATCAACAGTGGTTGAGTCTGCAACACCTGGAAATCAGATACAGTTGAACTCAGTATCAATGAATCAGGATCAGCTAAATAAACTGATGGCTTTCTTGAATAGCAACAATGATCATCTAGCAGGTATTTCTTGTCTTACATCTGTTAATATTTGTTCACATGACTGGATTATAGACAGTGGAGCCACTGATCATATAACTGCTCATGCACATTTATTACATGATGTTAAAAGACTAGAAATCCCATACAATGTGTTGATGCCAAATGGAGACACAGTTATGGTTAGTCACACTGGAATCTGTGATTTAACAGAGAATATTAGACTACAAAATGTTCTGCTAGTACCCAAGATCAGTTCAACTTATTGAGTGTTTCAAAGTTGATACATGATCAAAGATTTCAGTGACATTTACTGATGAAGGTTGCTATATTCAGGACCCAGCAAAGTGACTACAACCAAGATTGGTGATCACATTCATGACTTGTTTCAACACAAGACAGAGAACTCTAGCACATGCCTCAGTACACAGAAAGATAGAAATACTGCTGTTCTATGGCACAGAAGATTGGGGCATATCCCATTCAAGAAAATCTCAGAAATTGTTCCAGATTTCAGTTGTAAAGATGACAGTATTAAATGTGATATATGTCCTTTAGCTAAACAGACAAGGTTACCATTTCCAGACAGTGTTTCAGTCAGTAAATGTTTGTTTGATTTGGTACATGCAGATGTTTGGGGTCCATACAAAACTCCTACACCTTCTGGTTCTAGATATTTCTTAACAATTGTGGAGGATCTATCAAAAGCTACATGGATATATTTGATGAGTTCAAAATCAGAGGTCACAGATCATATAGTCCATTACTTTCAGATGGTTTCAACACAATTTGAAAAGAATATCAAAATTCTGAGAACAGACAATGGCAGTGAATTCTTAACTACCAAACTCAGAGATTTTCTATTAGCTAAAGGCTGTCAACATCAGAAATCATGTGTGTATACACCACAACAGAATGGTATAGTTGAAAGGAAGCATAGATACCTTCTTGAGATAGCAAGGGCTCTGAAATTCCAGTCCAAAGTACCAGATTGCTTCTGGGGTGATTGTGTATTAACTGCTGCCTACATAATGAACAGAACTCCATCAGTGATTTTGCAAAATAAAACACCAATGGAGATTCTTTTCAACAAAGCACCAGATTACAGTCACTTAAAGACATTTGGTTGTCTGTGTTATGCAACCAATACTCTTCCTCACAAAACAAAATTTGATCCTAGAGCCAGACCCTATGTGTTCCTTGGTTATCCATATGGTCAGAAAGGATACAAATTGTTTGACATGGAATCACATACAACATCAGTCAGTAGAGATGTTATTTTTCATGAAGATGTGTTTCCATTTGCTGGAAAACAAGAAGTTTCAAAGATATTCAGTCCTTCACTTCCAATATGCAGTTCTAATGCAGACACTGATGAGATGATAGTTCCTAGAGTGGAAGAAACAACAGACATACCTCAGACAGTCAACAATCCTACACAGTTAGCTACAAGAAAATCTAGCAGAGTACCAAGACCATCAGTGAGACTACAAGGTTACATTTGTAATAAAGTCTCAACATCTCCTTACACAATTGACAAATTCATGGATTTCTCAGGTTGTTCTAAAGAATTCCAACACAAAGCATTTCAAATACTATCTGAGAATGAGCCTACAAGCTTTACTCAGGCTAGTAAGAATGCAGATTGGATGCAGGCAATGGAACAAGAAATCTCAGCCTTACAAGATAACAAGACTTGGGAAATTACAGATCTACCACATGGAAAATCTCCTATTGGCTGTAAATGGGTTTTCAAACTCAAAAGGAAATCAGATGGTTCTATAGAAAGGTACAAAGCTAGACTTGTTGCTAAAGGATATACTCAAATGGAAGGCTTGGATTATACTGAGACATTTGCACCAGTTGCTAAAATGAACACAGTTAGAACATTGCTTGCTGTTGCTATCTCAAAAGATTGGCCAATTTTCCAGCTTGATGTGAACAATGCCTTTCTACATGGCATTCTAGATGAGGAAGTGTATATGGTATTGCCTCCTGGTTTCTATAAGACAGATAAGTCTAAAGGAAAGGTATGCAGATTACTAAAGAGCTTGTATGGTCTCAAGCAATCATCTAGACAGTGGTTTAGCAGGTTTAGTGATGCATTAATTCAGTTTGGGTTTATTCCTAGCCTGAATGACTATTCCTTATTCACATACACTCAGTCAGATGATTTTATAGCCCTGTTGGTTTATGTTGATGATGTAATCATCACAGGGACCTCTACAATCCTAATTGATCAGGTGAAGGCATTTATTCACAGCCAGTTCAAAATCAAGGATTTAGGATCTCTAAACTATTTCCTTGGGATAGAAGTGGCTAGATCAGCAAAAGGATTGGTTTTGAACCAGAGGAAATATACTATAGACCTATTACAAGAGGCTGGATTGTTAGACTGCAAACCTAGTGTCATTCCTATGGACACAAAACAGAAATTAGCTCTATCAACAGCTGATCTATTACCTGACCCAGGACTTATAGAAGGTTAGTTGGAAAACTAATCTATCTCACAGTAACAAGACCTGATCTAGCATTCTCAGTACAAGTATTGAGTCAGTTTATGGCAAATCCAACAGAAGACCATATGGCAGCAGCTACAAAGGTTCTGCGTTACCTCAAAGGAGCCCCAGGCCAAGGCTTGTTTTATCCAAGCAATCAACCTTTGAAATTGACTGCATTTTGTGATGCTGATTGGGCTTCATGTCCAGTCACCAGAAGGTCAGTCACAGGGTATTGTATTCAGCTTGGGTCTTCTCTAATATCCTGGAAAACAAAGAAGCAGCAAACAGTATCCAGATCATCAGCTGAGGCAGAATATAGAGCAATGGCTCATACATCTTGTGAATAGTTTGGTTGACTCGCCTGCTTAATGACTTCAAGTTCAAGTTCAGACTCCCATCAATTTTCTGCGACAACAACTCAGCGCTCCACTTGGCCAAGAACCCTGTGTTTCACGAAAGAACTAAGCACATCGAGATAGATTGCCACTTGATTCGACAGCATGTAAGTAATGGATTGATTTTACCTCAGTTCATAGCTTCTGCAGATCAGCCGGCAGATCTCTTCACCAAATCCTATCCTCAGATTCACTCGCCAGGTTGAGCAGCAAGCTCAACGTATGCAACCTGTTGCACTCGCTGAGCTTGAGGGGGGGTATTGGCCATGACAGACACGAGCCAGGTTGAGCTGGAATGGCGGCGGCGCTTCGAGCTGGAGCGAGCGGCAATGTCGAATTCAAAATTAGCTGATTAGGTTAATTTGGGGTCAGTTTGTAATTATCAGAAATAGGAGTTGTAAAGTAGAAAAGCTGAGGGACTGGTTATGTAATAACCTCAAAGTCTGTAACAGACTTTTGTAACAGTTTTTGGTACAAAACGCGATCTGCGTCTCATTTTCCAATCAATGAAAAATCTTGAAATCGGAATCTCGGAATCTTGATCATCTCCGACGAAACTTCCGGCGATGGTGCAGCTGTAGCACTTTCACAAGGGTCAGTAAACCTAACGCTTCCGCATAATTTATAACACCGAAGGAACCAATTCAGACTGACAGCAGGCCTATCAACCGAGTTCTCAGAAGTTGCTGCGTTTTCTACTACAAATCTGTCTTTAAGAGGGAGTTTTGGGTATTATCAGTGGCCAACCATCAGTTCTGGGCTTAACCGAGCCTTTATTAGAGAATTCTGAGTTTTGTATAAAACAGGTTCCTATCACATGGTCATCGGCAATTCGATAATTAATGTCAAATGACCAAATTCCTCTAGATGAAAGTGTGAGTATTTAAGTCTTTTCACTCTTCGGTACGTATCGCACTTTTCGTATGAAAATACGAAAAAGATTTTTTTGGTAATCAGTATGCAAATTACCAAAATATCCTTCCGGGAACTACTATCATCTCCTTGTTAAACAATTTATAAACGCTACTAATAGAGTCGTGGCATATTGGTTGTCTTTGTTGGTCGTTGCGAAAAAAACGAAATTCTTAACAATGTGAAAGTCGGGTTCGTATATACTGATGTATAGAATGTGTGTGATGTACTGTAATCTATACAAATTGTAATAAAAACACAAATTGGAATAGCCAAATGGTATGGTGGCAAAGATTTCAAATGCTTGGCTAGTGCAACACTTCCATTTCAAGATGTTATCAATGTGCGGTTGCTGCCAGTGGCCTGCCATCATTGTGCTGGTTTAGCAGCATGTGGGTCGTTAGGTTGCTTTGTCTTTTTCTATCATCGGTTGGTTGGTTGGTTGGTTGATCATCATGAGTTTGGTTCTAGTTTAGCATGCTTCATGCATTAAGAATAGTAACAAATGTAATGTTAATAATTTTCCGTTCATTTTTGTTCCAGCCACATACCTTCAGACATCAATTTACTCGACAGTTTTAACTTACTGGTATCAAGAGAAGGTTAGTCGAAACGGACGTATACACTGCAGCTAGGTCGGTCTGGTCGTAAAACAATGTTCCTTTCTGTACACATATCACTACGAAACTTACATCATTTTACTAGTTTACGTGAGAATGATGGGGGATTTATTTAACTTTTCAAAAATGGCAATTCTATTTTCAATTTGTTTTCGCTAGATTCTACTAAAATCTCAACTGATTGACCAAAGATCATACTAATGTATAAATATACATACGTCGTTAAATTCAATTTGGATTCGTGATAACATCAAATGGATTGCTGTACGTTGATATTTCATACAAATACTGATGGCATCACATTTTGAGGACTTACTATATCAATTTGCAACGTAGGTATGTGATCATTTTCATGGACAACCAAGTTTGATGATGAATATGTTTACACACGCAAAGGACATTCATAGCCACTTTTTTCTCATTTCATTCATCATCCCTCCAAAGTTGAGACACCTCAAATTCGTTTGGAATTCTTAAACAAAAAATGTAAATATTTTGATTCATAAATACATGTGTATCATATTTTTATATGAGTTAAATTTCAAGAAAAACAATAAAAGTGTAAATTAACGTGGAAGAAAAAGCAGAAGAGAAATATAAAGTAAAAGTGAAAAATAAAAGGGTATTTTGGGAAATGTGCAAAAACAATCTCCATCCTCATCTCTTCATCTCCCCCATATTCAATGCTTCACCAAACCCAGCAACACACACTAACATCACCCTCTTCATCCACTCCTCCCAACCCAATTCATTTTTCTTACTTTCACCACTCCAAAATGGAACATGTTCAGAGCCCTATCAAAGGTTGTTTCATGAAGGAGACATCTCTCAAACTGAACCAAGAGTTGGTTCAAGACGACCTCCCGAATGCTGCAGGTTTCAACGCTATCACTCCCGGTGAGTTCTCCGTCGATGATTTGTTCGATTTTTCTAAAATGAGTGGCTGCGACGACGAAGAGACTACACTCCTCGACGTCGTTTTGGCAGAACAATCTCAAACACCCACTAAAACTACGGAAATGGTAACTGACTTAAACGGCGTCGTGGTGAAGAAGGAAACGTCGGAGATTTGCGTCCCTGTAAGCTAAACCCTATTCTGCACTGTCTTTACTATTTGAAAAAGAATATGGTTTTGGTTTGAGAGTTTGACTTTGACTGAGAAGGTTTTGTGTTGCAGGCTGATGACGTGGCGGATCTTGAGTGGCTATCCCACTTCGTCGAGGATTCATTCACTGAATACTCGCTAACGTGCGCACTTCCGGTTAAGAACTCGATAGCAGAAGAGACGCTGCCAGTTGAAGATTCTGGAAAACCGACTAGAGCGACGAGGAGTAAGAGAGTCAGGAATGGAGGATTTTCGGGTTGGTCCTTTTCCGGGTCCGAAACGGCGTCGTCTAGCTCTTCTTCGTCTTCCACAACTTCACTCTCATCCGCCTCCACTTTGCTTATTTACACTAACTCAATCAACCACAACGACGCCGTTTTCGACTCCTTGTCAAATTCACCGCCGGATACGGCGGCGACGATGAAGAAAAGTAAGGTCTGCAAGCCATCTACCGGAAGCAAGTTAGCTCAGCCTCGTAGATGCAGCCACTGCGGTGTACAGAAGACGCCGCAGTGGCGAGCGGGTCCTCTCGGCGCTAAGACATTATGCAACGCTTGTGGCGTGAGATTCAAATCCGGCCGTCTGCTACCTGAATACCGTCCTGCTTGCAGCCCGACTTTCTCATCTGAGCTGCATTCCAACTCTCACCGGAAAGTGTTAGAGATGAGGAACAAGAAGGGAGCCGAGCTGCCGGATTCCGGTAGGGTTCCGGCTGTCTCCAGTTTTTGATAGAATCGAGAAAAGTAAGAAGTCAGTACGAGGAAGAAGACAAAATCAAACCGATGAATCAGTCCGATCGGACCGAGGATTAGTTAGCAAAGTCGTGATTAGGTACGGTTTGATTGTTGAATTTGTTTATTGTGTTTCGTGAGATGTCAATTGTCACGGATTAGCACGAATTTTAATTATAGGAAATTTTTCATGTCAATTTTGTTACCATTTTGATATCGAATCTTATTGGTGGCAATGATGCTATTTTGAAACGACAACGAAATGTGTCGTATATTAGCCGTTGAGAAGCGTGAAGCTTATGAGCGTGAAACAGGAAGGTGTTTATAGCTTGGATGCATGCGCAGTTAGATTAAATCGGAGCCGTTGATTTTTAAAGCAGTGACGTGACGGGTCACGAAGAGGTAAAGGTAAACTGAATTGGGAGAAACGCGGCGTTTAGAGGATTGGGGTAGTTGGAGTTAGGGATAAAGGCAGTTAGAGTAGAATAGTGTGCCATTTGGATTTGGACACGTGGTGAGTTTTGTGAGTGGTAGTTAATGGTGGATAGGGATGTCCATCGGGCCCGAAAGCCCTAAAGCCCTAAAAAAGCCCTAAGGCCCGGCCCGGTCCAAGCCCGGCCCGGCCCGCACCCAAGGCCAACAAAAGCCCGAGCCCGAAAGCTCCGGGCCGGGCTAGGGCTTGAATTCCGAAGCCCGAAAAGCCCGGCCCGGTCCAAGGCCCGAAAAAGCCCGATCAAAAAAAAATAATTTTTAAATAAATATATTATTTTTAAATTTAAAGTATATGATATTTATATCATTTATATAACATCACAACAACTTACAACAATATACAAACATTTTATATCTATTCTAAACGCATATAAAATTGTTTAAGTTATTCTAAACAATATACAAACATTTTATATCTATTCAAAATATAGACTATTCGTTGAACACATTATTTAAAACTATGTTATAAAAATATTTATAACTAAATTGCTTTAAAATACGTATTTCAAATTAATTAAAATTTAAAAACGAATTAAAATTGAAATTAGGTTCGGTCAAATCCGGTCAAACCCGGTCAAAGCCCGGTCAAACCCTAAAGTCAAAGGGCCTAGAAAAGCCCGTGGGCCTTACGATTTTAATGAGGCCCGGCCCGGCCCGGCCCGAAATTTTTAAAAAGGCCCGAATATTTAGGGCCGGGCCGGGCTCGGGCCTTACGATTTAGGGCTAGGGCCGGCCCGGCCCATTGGACATCCCTAATGGTGGATATGTGATTTATCGGTTCGTTGATTTTAGCCTTTTAGGTACTCCCTCCGTCCCGGTGAGTTTGTCCAAAAGCACCATTTGCACGCAAATTAAGATAGAAAGAAGATATAAAATATATGGTTGAGAATAAATGAATAATAAGTAAATGAGTGAAAAAGTAGAATGTGTGGTGGAGAATAAAAGAAAGTGGACAAACATTAGAGGACGCTAAAAAAGGAAAGTGGACAAACTTAGTGGGACAGAGGAGTAGTAAATTTTCAATGGTGTGATTAAAATTTGAATGGGATACTAATGGCAGAGTTTGTTAGGAAGCATTAAGTGACACTTTGACGGTTCCTATGGAACAAGTCAATCTAGTGTTTTGGTCAAAAGAAAAGCTTCACTTAATTTTTCACCAAAGTACAAAAGAAGTTACAAACCAAGAGATAGATTATTATGTACAAACGAAAGCTGTATAAAACACTGGACAACCATCGCAGTCTACAACTTCAGTCTCTAAGTGGCACCGAATAGCGAGTAAGAGCTGTGTGAATAGGAGTCGATGGTTTGATGAAACTAAAGGCAGTGCTAGAGTGGACTAGTTATGAGGTACTGTGTGAATAAATCAGTCTCTAAGTGGAAGCGAATAGAGAGTGAGTGCTTACATGAACAGTAAACGCCGCTTCCATTTCAATGACGGCTTGGCAGAGTACGTGGGAGTGAAATTTAACCCAAACATCTCTTTGAAGCCATTTTCTGGTTCGATTATCTTTACTAGCTTTGCAACTAGGTTAGCACTGTCTGTTATGTGATCCATGTTCTCAGTGTTTGTCCACAAGAGCTTAGCCAATTGTAGTCTTCTGTTCTTTGAGGTCAACTGAATGCCCCACTTAAGGTAAAGGTTTTCCCTGTCTCGTTCTGATAACTTTCTATCCATTCTTCTGCTAAGCATTACCCTCTCTCGGAAAAGAGCCTTCACGCTGTTTAATTATAGAAGCCATTCGATAGTAAAGTCGATGATGGGATTGCAAATATAATATACACTTGACAAATAGAGGCCTGTATTATAGATGATACCTGGATGCAAGTGTAAGAGTTTGACCGTCAATAGAAGTTTGACCACCACGCAAGAATGTATTGCGGGGAAATGAAGCCTCCTGAGCTCCACTTCCATGTATATGGAATCTGTTGGATCTCCTCGGAATAATAGAAAGAAGTAAGTTCTGTGTACCAAAGATATATTGCAAGCATGCCACAGATCTATTACTTCTTTACGGAAGTCATGGAACTTTAATTTCCAATCTAGAGGACTTCCAATATCATATGAAATTGGATCTAAACCAATGTCTCGCACACTCTTTCGTGTTCTTTCTGCCATTTGTTCATCTTCCTTCTCCTACAGCATAAAAAGATAGAGTGAGTAAGGCTGCAAAAGTATGTGAAACGATCTACCGCAACAGAAGTGTCTCCAGAATGATTTTGTACAACATGATACTAACTTCAAAATGCATCATAATAATAAATCATTTTAATGAAACAGAAAAATAACATCGAGGAAGGTAGATGGCTTATGAGATGTATATGTGTATTATCACTTGCAATAACATGTATCCGTTTTACTAAAAGCTGGAGAGATGATAAGCCATGTGAAGTTTACCGAAATGATAATTAGCGGCTTTTCTGATGCTATGACTGCATCCTCTCCTTCAACTGCATTACTGATTTCTGGGCAAGCAATTTCCCTGACTGCTGATATTTCAGAATGGTGAAATTCAATTTCTTCAGAGGCACTAAATCCAGCTGTAGATTTGGAGCTACTCTTTGGAAACTCCACTATATCGTCTTCAATGTTACTAACTTCTTCATCTTTAGATTCCTCGGCATACACCAGATCCAAGTCATCACCAGTAGCAGTTTCCATTGAAACCTGAGTTCCTTTATCCTCAGTCCCATTAGCAATCTTTTTTGTTCTTTGAACATTATCATCTGTTATTTCTTTGCCCTGATCAAGGTCAACTTGATATTCAGTTTCCTCAGTCTGATGATGCTCTTGATTCAGTTGAGAAATAGGAAGGTTGCTTTGGAGCTCAGCTGGTTTTTCAAGTGTCCTCATATCCATTATGACTAGTGCATTTTCAGCCTTGTCTGGCATCTCAAAATATTTTGTCGCTGAGCTAGTTGAGATGTCATTCCAACTTCTACTTCTGCTCAACTTCATGGTTTTAGAGACACCTTGTCCACCATAGTGATGTTCTACAGGAGAAGTAGACGAGTGATAAGGATGGAAGCTACTGAGCCTCAACTCCTCTCGTGGTGGACGGGAGACTGATGTCTGGTCTGGCTTATCTGTACCTGTACAAGTTGTTACCCCTGATACATCCGTCTCCTGTCCAGGTAATGATAACGTATTGGGATTCAATACGTTCATGCTAGATTCAATTTCTACACACCGAACCTCCTTGCAATTATCATCTGAACTGGCATCATCTACCTCATACTTATTCCCCCAGTCTGAGTAAGGAACACTAGTAACATAGCATGCACTATCACTCCTTGTAGGAGTTGCAATATCATTATGAACATCATCTTCACTGAAGTCGGGGAAAATGATATCATGATCCCCGGAATTACTAAGGCTGTGCTGGTCAAAGTTCTGAGATGCTGTTAATGACCTCATATCGGCCGAGTTTGAGTCATCCAAAATTGATATATCAGATGTCGGTTCTTCATCAACCCAAGACCTACGAACTCGTAACTGAGGGTATTGATTATCCACAGCTTGCTGCGGAATAGTAAGGTACTTAATTAGTATTATTTGGTGATAAACAAACCAAATGGCAATCAGTATCAGTAAGAACATACAGACGATATTGAAGATTCAGTATCTTCAACAGCTCTTAGCAACTCCTCAACCTGAGATTGTGCAATGTCCCTCTGAAGAGTCAGCTTGGAGATTTCTTTCTTTAGCTGCACACAGAAATTAATCAGTAACCGAACTTGATTATTATTATTAACTAAGGAAAAAACCATCCCGATGTATTATGTACCTTCGTAATATATCAAGTATTCTGAAAAAGCATTTATGAACTAAAATGACTGTCTGAAACTAGGCACACTGGTATTTACGCAAAAGTGAGTCCTTTTGAAACGTGTGAAATGATACGCTCATTTAATTAGAAAACAACATTTTGCTGATGTAAGAAGGTTAAGCAACGGTAGTAGTACTAGAAATGGCAATGACTACAGAAAGATGTATTTAACTTTGGTCACAGAAGAACAAACCTCCTCAATCTGAAGATCCTTTTCTTTCAATAATGTTGCAGTATCAGGTGCAGCCACCACTCCTGAACTTTTGATTTCCGTCTCCAGCCTACTCAACTCCCTTTGCAAATGCTTTACTAGTGCTTTATCAGACATGAAAACATTAACCTGGGCATTGGTAGTAACTTCTTTAGCACAACTAGCAAACAGGAGGGTGTTTCTTGATTGCTCAACATGGCTTCGTGCAGGGCTCATTGTACAAATGATGGCTGTTCGAGCATTCCCAGCTAAGGATGATTGGAGAATCCGAGTCAGCTTTGAGTCTCTGAAAGGAACATGTCCGTTTCTTCCTTTGCTACAATATAAATCAGACTCAGATTAAGAAATGAAAAGCATACAATATGGCCCAGCAGTAAAATGTGGACCAAATAGAGATGTAATGGAACTGATATAAGCTTCTTCCCAGAAAATTAAAAAAAGAGATATTCATATAATAGAAATAGTTAGTCATTGAAACATTCAGGAAATAGACTAAAGTGTTGGCCACCAATATTCCATTATGATGAAGGAAACAATCAAATGAACAACCTTGTTAGTTTTGAGAGAGATTATACCATAAAACACCCCAGCTGTCAGTATGTCACACAAAGTTAAACTGGCATTAAGTGTGATTGAAATCTTTTATGGTATAATCTCTTATAGGTTGGTCATTAGATTGTTTCCTTCATCATAATGGAGAAGGGGAAACAGTGCTACAGAAACCGAGAAAGCTGATAACCGCCTAAATATATTGACTTATTATGCGCTGATGATGCCATTCCCCACTTACTACTTATGCAGGTGTAAAAATAGATTCATCCCATCAGATAGTTTGATGACTTTTAACAGTGGAAAATAAAGACTCCTAGAGCTAACGAAGGAAATTTTTCTTCAACGAAAACAAATAACCAACTACCAACCTTAGCTTACGTATTACTGTTCCAAGAGTTAAGAGGCTTCGATTTATGTGGCAACCTTCTTTCAACCTGGATCCAGCTGATAATGATTGTGATGCTCGCTCACTACCCGCAAGATCAACAAAGTTCTAAATTCGTTGACAGTTGACACATTAGTTTCATGCCAGATAATATGTTTCCACCAACTTATTCAAATGCTATCAAATATTCGTAAAACAAATAAATACCACAGTAGCTGCTAAAGTGGTTGAGTTCTTTGCAAAATCACGACCCGAACTTTCAATCGTCTGCAAAAAATGTTGAGCATAAGTCATGAAAGTCATCATACTTCTCTCCAGAATTTGTATTACTTATGATGTGTGATGATATACATAATGAAAGAACTGAGAATGATGAGATATTCTAAGTTGACAATATTACCAGTCTAATAATCTGGTGAGACCTAGAACTTGTTTCATTTAATGCAGTTTCCCCAATCTGTCTTTGAGCTGCAAATGCATAAAACTAATTTAATCATAGACCGCCATGATACAAAATTTCGAGAATAAATTCTCACTCGCCCGACCTTCACACAAAGACAGGAGCTGCTTCAAATGGTACCAATCCCTCAGAATTTCCTCGGTAAGCTTTTCCACAGTTGTCCCTCTCTGTTAATGCAACTGTTGTTAAGTGGCTGAAAATAATTCTACAACTTGAATAGAAAATTAGACATACCTCTGGGTCATCAAGAAGCCTAAGTGGAGTACTATCAGAACTGAGGAGGTCTCGGACAGATTCATTGTAAATTTCCATAGCTGAAAACTTCAGCAAAAATTCTCTTTCCTTATGCTGCCAATGAAGCAATTTATTCTATTGTTAATTACACAAGATAATGAACCAATGTGACTATGCTACTTGACTTACCATGTCAATATAGTTATATATGTCCGCCATAGTGTACTCAGTTATTCCCCTCATCGTATAAGTCTTTCCGCTGCTTGTTTGTCCATAGGCAAAGATACTTGCTAACGTATATTACATTCAGTCAGCGCCTCTGTTAAACATAAAGTTAAGAACAAAAGAGAGTGTAGACTACACTTACAATTAATACCACTCACGACAGATAAAGCAACTTCCTTTGCTGCTTCTTCATACACCTGCCTGGTGGAGCAATCAATCCTAAAAACTCTGTCTACAAATCAATAAAGGACACAAATGAGAACACCATGCTTGCATAAGCCATCTATCACAAGAGACGTGCAATAGTGTAGAGTTAAGATGAAGTATAAATATATGAAATTACAGATTCTGACAATATCCTACCAAAAGTGTAAGCTGAAGGGTACATTGACCGCTCAGGGATGGGAAGACTATTCTTGTAAATGATAGTATCATCATTGACGCATTCCCAATCTGATATATCATTTCTGGCGATCTCCTTCTCATTCAAAGGCCGCACCCTAACGGAAACAACAATCTTCTCCTCATGCCCACCCAACCTCTGCAATTCCTCCCCGCCGACAGTCCCCATATCCAGCCTCCTCTTCCTCAGCTAATCTTCAGAGAAACAAACATAATGAATAACCATTAATAACAATATCTAGCTGCTGCAAAAATTTTCCCACCGTCACAGCATCAACCACACTGTTCTTTAATGACGGAATGGGATAACCAAACTTAGCAACACCACAGTCTGGCCATCCATCACCACAAAGCTAATAATATGGGCCAATGCAAAATTCAATTCAATTCACATTACACAGCATTGTGTTTCTAGCTTCATTTATGATCTCCTACTGACTTCCACCTGCTTCTTTATTTTTATTTTCTCAATAAAAAACAAAAATATTCTCATTAAGTACAGCATTTTTGGGAATATGATACTCAAACTGTCATCTCCAAAGCAAGCAAGAAATTCACTAACAGCATTTAACCACTTATTTAATCAAAGTTTGGATCTGGGTAGATGGTCCCCTAATAAACAGTCTGTCAAAAGAAAAAGAAAATACAGAAAACATGTGTTTGAATTAAATACACACAGAAATTCAAAACCTAAAAAAGTTGACAAATCATACCACTTCACTCGGGAATCCGAATCCAAACCCTATGGAATGTTTCACTTTCCCAGATCCACCACCTTCCACCTTCTTCAAGCCAAATATCTCTTCAACAAACTCCTCTCAAATCATACTCCCGACTTTCCGGCCGTACGTTCCAGATTTCAACCTCCTCGATATACGTGCCAGCTCAGAAATCAACCGTTAAATCCAGATTTAGGTTTCCGAAATCACAACCAACTCTGCAAATGGATAACAAAATATCTGAAAAATTACAAACGCGTCGGATCCGCATTTACATTGAATTTGGAAAATGAGAATAAATTCGAATAGACGAAACCGTACCTGTTCCGGAACCGTGAAGCAATAGCGAGATCGACCAAACGGAGAGAAAACGAGTGTAGAGAGAGACAAGGACGTCGCAGTCGGAGACAGCGACTGACTCCGTCGACGTCAGGGAAGTGTAGAGTGGTTACGACGTCGTATTCTTCTTCGCGTTTTCTTCGTCGTCCGCCATTGATGAATATGAAGCTTCTTAATTTATATGTAATTTTTTTTTTATTTTGCAGGAAAATCGAACATCGCGGCGCCACGTGGAGGTTGTGTAGTCCATTTAAAGGTAATTACATTCTGGTCCCTGGATTTGACGTAAATTGTACGAAGAGCGACAAGTGAATTAATAAACCAAATTAATTAGTTTTTAATTATTAATAATTGCTGAATAGATAAATTTTAGGAGAGAAATTATATATTTGTGTGATGGGAGTATGTAATTTTAATTGTTGATTAATTTTTTTGGAGTTTTGATTTTGGCTGATCCAGTGAAGCTGAGTTACTATTAATTCGAGTATCAAAATGACGTTGTAGTAATTTTTTTACTTTAATACTATTGAGGTTCACTTTGTAGTTCATTTTCCCTAATTATTTTACTTTCATAAATATTTTTTGTTTAAATAAAGAAATAAAAAATAATTAAAAGTCATGTCCGAAACAAGTTTGAAGTAGACTAAAGGCCAACAACTACGTGATGTTAACATAAAGAAAATAAGCTTGTGTCATGTATATATCTATCTTTTCAAAGTCAGGGAAAGTGACAAAAAAGTGTTTACCATCCCTTAATATTTATCTATTTAAAACACCATTTAAACACATAGTAATAGGATGTATGCTTTTTACTCTTTCCGTCCTACAAAATTTGTCCATCTTTTTGATTATTTATGAGATATAAAATAATTAAAATAGACAAATATAGTAGGACGGAGGGAGTATATATTTAAGTATTTTATTTGTGTGCAAGAATTTTTTTTTGATCAAAGTGGGTGTATTTCATTGAAATTTTGCACATGATTACATCAGTACATCACATAGTAAGAAATACAAACGATGGTACAAATTAGAGGAAATCTCAAACATCGGAGTCCTCAATTAACCGTTGATCGATCAGGCCATTAACGGCACCTCCACCATCGACTCCCACTAGTCCGACAACCGGACATCACAAGGATTTTTGGCTAAAATCCAGCCTTATTGCACAGCACAAACATGCTGAGAAAAGTCTAAACGACACACTAAACATCCACAAGGGATGAATATACAAACATCCACAAGGGATGAACAACCATAACAACAAAACAACTGATTATTTATATACATAACCTAGATAAATCTAGGAATGGCGGAAACATACCGATCCGTCACATGCATGTGATCATAGGATGATGAATTGTGTGCAAGAATTGTGGTGCAGATAAGATGAAACAAAGTGATGGTACTTGTGAAGCTTTGACTAGAAAAGAAGCAATAATTAGTGAACAGCCCATGTGAACATTGGACTAGTTTCACCTTTTATTTTAGCAACGCATAGAGATTAGAGGGCCCCCTTTCCTGGAAAGTGTGATAAAGTTCTACTACTTCTATATTTATAATATCTCTCAATTTAATTCCTGATCAAATTAAATTTATATTAAAAACATTATAATTGTTAAAACATTATATTAAATTAAATTTATATTAAATTTACTATCTTAAAACATTATAATTTGTGTTCTTTTGGACAAACAAAATCTATCTAATTGTCTGTGTTTTTTCAAGTGTATCCAATTTATTTGTTCATGACTTAAATGGCTCAAGAAGTCCTCAATGCTCTTAAAAAAGCTCGGCACAACACGATTCAAAATTTGAACATTTTTGCCGATTTCCAGGACCACAAATTAAACATACGACCCAAGTCATTCAATTTCTTTAAGCAGCAATGTCAGTGCCCGTTTGCAAAAAATTGAAGATGGATGATTCAAAATCAAACATGAAAATCATTTTCAAATCTGATTGAATTCTATGGAATATCAGTGCAGGGCTCAGAAATGCTTTTAGCTGACATTAGCATTTACTAAACGACAGAAGAGTAGGTAATAAACGACAGCCAGGAACTAAAGGGTTTTGGTACACGGTAGTGGCAGGAGATGGATTGTAGCATGTGCTCCGCCGCTCGCATGTATCTAATAACCTCAATTTAACTACTTAAGTGATATTCCATTACCATGTTACCATATGAACCAAACTAAATATTTAAATTAAAAAAAAATTATAGGAGAAATCACTCAAGAAAACAAGTCAATTCACGTTGAAATGGTTCAATTCGTAGCACAATGATATCTCAAAATAATAAAAGGGCATACAAATTCTTCATGCAACATATAAATAACCTGTAGGCTGTGGGTGCACAATTTTACGCACATAGTCGGGAAATACAGGCTTTAAATAATTACGAGTAGAACATCACCTTATGGACCACCTAAATAATGGTAGGATTTTCGACAGTTGTATTTGAATTTAAGTATTTCCTTTTCTGACTGCACAAAAGTCTAGCAGCTTGAATACTAAGCATGGCAGGATTATTTCAGCACCAGCTCGTTGGAGACACATAATGATTCCATCATCACAGTCTCTTCATCAATCATTTCAAGAGCAGCCCCAGCTTTGATCATCGAGTATTCGCCTGCCACCTGCTTGTAAGTCGTAACAATAGAAAGAAAGATAGCACACGTAGCTTGACTGGATGCGAGAAGCTCAGTTGTCTAAAGAAGGAATCATACAAATGGAGAGTAAGAAAACAGACATTTAAATGTAATACGCTGTATATGACATGTTATAAACGAGCTGAACGTATTGCACTTACACGACCATCCATCATGTCACCTGGAGCCACGATATCTGTTCCTACTCAAGCCTATATAGATAAAACAAAAAAAGGTAAAAAGGAGCACGAACAAATTACTCGGTACAAACTGAGAATACTTCAAAAAGAAGCTAAACACGAAAAAAGAGATTGAGGATGCATTATGCAACTTCATTTAGACTTCATGTCTGCAAAGAGCCAATCTAAATCACAACTGTTAATTATCGATTTATAAAACTCACCTGACAAACAGCCTGTTTACATAATTGGTGCACAGCCTCGTCGGTCAAAATCACTCCTGCATAAGAAGTGAAGATGTCGTAAGTCATCTCTCCTTCTTTCTCTTTAAAACAAAAACTATTAAATTGAGGGACTGAACTTTGACGGCTTTGTAAACTAGTTTCCAGTAATGGATACTCTTCTCGGACACTAGAGCCAATAAGCATTGATAAAGTTCAACATGAGTTGCAGAAATCCATTTCATATTAACAACAATGACATATCATTTTTGCTTTGCAGTGCTAAATAGGATTACAGCTCAATATGGATTCACATTAACAATCACAAGTCCCGCAACTCACACCAAAACCCTAACTAATCCAAATCCAAATCTGAACAACCTAACAATCCAATCTATCTTAGCAAATACCTTCCAAGGAAGTATCAAAATTATGCTTTCTTCTCACTTCCTCCGTCCTGAATATGTCCAATTCACGAAATTCGAAGTGGCGATCGCATCGGACTGAGACCGTCGCAGTCGCCGTCCTCCGCTTTTTTTTAACCGAATCAATTGTTTATATACTTACTGGGCCACGGAATGACAGATTTTTGGGCCGAAAACGCTTGGAACTAAATCCTATGGGCTTTTATTTTATTTACATCATGGGCCGAATAATCTAGCCTCGAACGGTTTCAAATTTGGAGCTATTTTGGAGTAAACTGGAGTATCAATTGAACTTCAATATGCAAAGACTGCACAAGGTTGTGTGACAAATATGACTTAACCCTTCGTTCTAAGGTAATAAATTTCACCCATTTTATGTTGTTTGTAAGAGTGTTGCCAGTCAACTGTCGGTTGACATATTCTCTCCTTGACCTCATGTGTAATTTGGTATTGTCTGAAAGCTAAACAGGGTCATGGGTGTATAACTCTAGCTTAGCTACCGTTTTCCTAAGCCATGCATTCTTGTCGAGTAAATTCTAGACAAACAAACACATGTTTCAGTTAGAAAGCACACTTTTCAAGCACACTCAGAAACATTACCCAACTGATACTGATGTATATGTCAGTAATATCTAATCCTTGCTTTCTGGTTTCATCGATTTCCGTGCTCATTTCTCTCTACCCTCTCTCTTTTTCTAGTCGCGCCCCCGAGCCCACACGGCACACCCACTTCGGTTGTGTTTTGTTCCATTTTTGAAAAAACGCGTGCCAAGGAATTCTTCTTGCATGACATCACGTCCCACTTTGTCTTCTTGCTGTTTCATTCATCGATGATAACCTCTCAACATTCCTAGTTTTGAAATTTCATTTACATCAAAAAAAGTTTTTGAATTTTTTTGCCTTTTTCTGTTCAGATTCATAGTATTCTGTCAGCTACTTTTAATATTTGTTTTTCATAGGTTTGTTTGGTTGTATGTTTGCTTGTCACGTATGCCAGTAGATCTATTATATTCAACACGCTCATAGAACTACCAAAGTTTAGAAATTGTCTGATGTGAGAGGTGCACACTAACCCTAATTCTTTTGCACATGGTTTCTCCTGAAGCTATAGAAAGAGAAGCGTTCATTTACGACCCCTCACGTGGCGTGCGATCTCTACGATCCACGATCTGAGCCGTTGGATCGATTTGATCCAACGGTCCACAATTCGTGCAATCTGCATTTTTGTCGTTTAACACTTGCACGAATGCATATTGAAATATGCATATAGTTAAATGAAAAGATGCAAATAGTTAAAACTCAATCTGCACACATGCAAGGAATCGCAAGGAAACCGGACTCGCTATAGAAAAACCTTTCTTCCTGTGCTACTGTATACTGTTGTATATCATTCTGTTAATAGTTGGACAAAAACAAGCCCTGACAGGCTGACACAGAACACAATATGTTACTCGAAGGTTTTACATGTCAGAGAAAGTCACAGAATTAATACACAGTTTAACCTAGATAAAGTTGGATAAATTATTCTATTCTATAAAGAGTAAGTTTTTCATCTCTGACTACTAATTTAAATTATTTGTATTAGGAACAATCAGCCTGTTCTCTTCTGTAGGCATCATTTGATCCACACCATTTACCCACACCAGGACACCATCATTATCTTGAACTATCTTCATGTCCTTTCTTCCCCGGGCTTCCTTTCCCACAACCTTACTCTTCACACTCCTTTCCTTTTTTTCTTATGCTGGCTTCTCTTTGCAGCTCGCTAAATATGTGGGCGTATAAAGAAGAAGCTACCTCTCTCTTCCTCTCTCTCCATCTCTCTCCATCTCTCTTCCTCTCTCTCCATCTCTCTTCCTCTCATCATTAGACTTTACATCCTTTAACCTAAATTCCCACGCGCTAACAAATACAATTCTTTCCAAACACAAAAGATAGTCACCTTGAGTGCTTCTTACCACCAAATGAGCTTATGATTATTATTGTTCACTAGTCGACTTTTATATATTCTTCATCATTGTAAGTACTTTCCCAAAACTTACTTCTTCTTCACTACCTCTATTTCTCTCTAGTTATTTAGTTCTCAGCTTATGTTCATTTTTCATTTTCGAGATTGATGATAACGGTGGTGGTTTCGATGCAGTACTGATTTGTTTTACACAGAGGAAGTTGACTAAGTGATATATACTCCTAGGGTTTAGAGTGGATGGATCAGCCTACTGAATCTTGCATCCCACCGGGATTTCGATTCCATCCCACGGATGAGGAGCTTGTTGGATATTACCTTAAGAAGAAAGTTGCTGCGCAGAAGATTGATTTAGATGTTATCAGCGACATCGATCTCTACCGAATTGAACCATGGGATTTGCAAGGTAAGAATTTCGAATTGTATAAAATCAAATGTGACCGAGTCATCTATTTCTGTTCTTAACTGATGATGGACAGTGCAGAAAAGTGCTGGATAGGATATGAGGAGCAAAATGAGTGGTACTTTTTCAGCCACAAAGATAAGAAGTATCCTACTGGAACTAGGACTAATAGAGCAACCATGGCCGGGTTCTGGAAGGCAACTGGACGGGACAAAGCAGTATATGATAAAAGAAAGCTCATAGGCATGAGAAAAACCTTAGTCTTTTACAAGGGAAGGGCACCTAATGGACAAAAGTCAGACTGGATCATGCATGAGTACCGACTTGAAACTGATGAAAATGGACCTCCACAGGCAAGTGCATGTTCTTTTAAGCAACAGATCAAATAAACTCACTCGTATCATCAACATAATCTATATTTTGCACGAAAATACACCCATTTTCGAATAGAGATAATGTTCATATTTGAGCTTTTTCTTCTTTATCTTCTTGTTCATCTCGCCTTCAATCTCCGAGTTCAGTTGATTTTTGGCTGTACCAAATTTTTGTACTAAAAAATAAGCATTTGCAGGAAGAGGGATGGGTAGTTTGTCGGGCTTTCAAGAAGCGATCAACAGCCAGTAGCCAACCTAAAGGTAGCATCACTGGGCCATCATGGAATTCATCAGCATACATTTACTATGACTCAGGGAGTAGCACCTCAGTTATTGATAGCCCACTTGAATACATCACCAGGCAGCAGCAACAACTAATACATCAGCCTATTCAAAGCACCACCAGCTTCCTCTCACATAACTTCTTTTGTAAACAAGAGCTGGAACTTTCAGAGCAAAACGCTATAATCGCAAAAACCAACCTCATCAACTCTGATGATCATCAGTTTGAACAGCTTCCGCAGCTAGAGAGCCCTTCACTCCCCATGATGAAAAGGTCAAACTCATCGATATCATCTCTCATATCAAACAACGTTGAACAAAGCAAGAAATATAAAGCATATCATATTAGTAATAACAAGGTTACTGATTGGAGAGCCCTAGACCAGTTCGTAGCATCCCAACTATGCCATGGAGGTAACTGTGAAGCTGAACAAGTAATAGGTAACGGGATTATCCCAGAAGGATTTGATACAATGCATCACGATGAGGATTTTCTATCAATGATGCAGAACGGGGATAAGCTTATGGTTGATGGTGGCGGGACTAGTAACCGGTTCTACTAGGGTTTAAATAATATTTACCTGAGTTCCAGTAAAACTGGGTTATGCATATCTGAATGCAGATGAGTGTGCTGTTGCTTCTTGCAATAATTTCAATTCAATGTTGAAGTCTTGAAGATATCATATATTTTGAATATGATGAATTCTTGTAAATTTCTCTTTTTATGTTATGATATAATATCTGACGTGTGTGACATGAGAATTAATTCTTTTAGAGTCCTTTTTTTGTTTCACGACCAGTAGAGGTTGTATGATATGAGATTGTATTCCTTGGGTCTTCATTTATATCATGCATGAAACTTGTTTTTATATATGTAAATAGCCGGTTTTAACCTAAAAGTGTGATATATATGTATGACAATTTGAGTTTGTCATTCATTTACACGATTGTTGCACGGCTTTTCTTTTATTCTCTTTCAAAGTGTTGGTTGTTGGTGTTGTGATACTGATTTAAACACTACATAAAAAGTGTTTCCATGATGATCTTCATAATTTGACGACATTATGCCAAGATTCTCTGGTAAAACAAATGAGTGTTTAGGAGCCCTTATATGTACAATTAAGGAAAATGGAAAATGTTGAGTTTTAAGGCAACAAAGGAAAGAGTCAATAGTAATATTAGGTAATTATGCCTCCCTTTGTCCAAACTTATTCTCACACTGCACTTAATTAGTTCACCTAGAATGCAAAAAGATATTGCACAGAACTATTATTTACGGTTCACAAACACTAGTAAAAGTCAACAACCAGAAGTTTTTGTTAGTGGGTTCTTGATTTGTTAGCATGCTGAGGACAGCGTGGCCTTTGCTAGGGCATGTTTTGTCTCGCGATTGACCACATGTATAAACATGCCCTTACCAAAATATTCACTCTAATTAACGTTTCTTACTGTGGTGATCTTTGGTTGTAAATATAAAAGGTTAGTGGATGACAAATTAACTATTGTGAAAAGAAAAAATCATATTGGTAATCGACAATTTCTAATCGTCCGTGTTTTTTTGCAAATCCAATTGTCACGTTTATTAAAAAATTAACTTAATTTCAACGGTTAAATTAATCAAATCTTTTTATTGGTAACCGACAATCCCTATTTGACAAAAAGTTAAAGTATCTCCCAAACTTAAAGTTCCACAAAAAAACATGTCTTTTATTCCTTTTGCTTTTTAACAGCGGTAACAAGCATAATTATTTATAATCATACTTATTAGGGTTTTAAACTGGTCTATGCTTGTTGCATCCAATGATTATCATCACTACACGAGCCTTCATGTCAAACGAAAGATAGCACTCTTTTATTTACTATATGAAACTTTCTGAATGTCATTAGTTCATTTACGAAACGGTCGGCCAGCCCTAGGGCGCCCCGTCAAAGAGCTATCAATAATGATGCCCTCCGTTTCATCATTCTATCAACCTAAACCTCCGTTACGTTACATTTTTATAATGTGTGAATGTGATAAGTTGCAGGAAACGCGCTTCTATCATTAAGTTAAGCTATGGCAAGTTGTCGTGTACAATTTGGAATATCGAAGAAATCATCACATTTGTAGGATTCATTTTGGCCAAAAGTGATAGCGAAGAAGTCACCACTGTAGTTGTTGTCATTAGTTGAGTTTGTGTATGTCGTGTGAGTGGACATCTGCATGTTCTTATCAATCTAGGAAAATGATATTACTCACACGTGGCGTTTAGTTATAGGTTGGGTGGCGATGAAAATAAGTAAGATGTAAGACATTGCTAGAGAGACACATATAGGTGACTTTAGGGTTTAAAAATGTGAAAAGTTGTGGGCGAGAGTGAAGAAAGATTGAATAGAAGGATTAGTTAGCAATAAGTGAAATGGTTGACTAAGAGCAACTCCAATGCATTATGTATAATAATTTAGTTATGTAAAATGTCCTACGTGACATCAAAATATAAAGAACAAGATAGAAAAGCACCACTCCAATGGGGTTATGTAAATTAGACTAGTTAGCTAAAATTATACATAATCATCTTCTCACTCATCAAATTTAACTCATTCTCTATAACTTTTTGCCTACATTATACATATCTCTACCACATTCATACACATTATACATAACCCCCATTGGAACATATTTCACTTTTCATCATTCAAATTTTACATAATCAATATAATAATATATTTTCCATACCCTCTTTACATATTACCATTGGAGATGCTCTAAAGGGTTGGAGCTCAAAGCTTTGTTGAGAGCCAAAACAATGATGATATACATAGCACGCAACAACAATAGACATGTTGTACAAACCCTAATCTTTCAGAGCATTTTTTGTATAGGAGTAGCATTTTGTTAAAATCTCCTATTAGGATTGTCCCCACATATATAAGAAATTTATAGTTGGTCTTCTAAAGAAAACCTGAAAAGAATTCGTCAAGACACCGACCCTGAAAGCCACACAAAAGTTGTGTCAGGCGAGTTGACGAAAGAAACCGATTCTGAAGCTTCTAAAAATTTAAAGGCACGGGAGTACATGTACATTACCAAAATGCTGGTGAAGCTGTTAGAGGCTTGGAAGATCAATTCCAAGTCGAGTCAGAAGGCTTTCCAATGCGTCGAATGTTAAAGATTCATAAAGCAAACTCAGCTTTAATATATTTAAGATTCCGGAACTTTTCGAAGCTAAAACCTTTGATAATATTCAATGGTAACTCGAGTGACTCAAGAGTCTGACCGTCTTCTATTTCAACAACGCGTAAATATTTGAGGCCATTGAACAAAGATAAGTGCTCGAGTTGGATATGACGCGGAATTACTAGCTTAGAAATACTAAGACTAGGGCATCTAATCAAAGTCAATCGTCTTAGATGGATACAGTTTTGTAACATATTGTGCACCCAAGTATCAGATATAAACACATTATCTAACGTGAGAGATATAAGGTGGTTTGAATAACTGACCTCGAAAGAACCTAAGCAAATATTTCCCAGAGTCAAGTTTTTCAAGAATTTCGCATCTCGCAGAGAAAACCAGGGCGGTAGAATGTAGCTCCGCGGAATATGAACGTGTTTATCAGCTGCATACCTCGGCATATCAATTATAACAAGAGTTCTTACTTGCTTCTGTAGTGC
Organism: Sedum album; assembly: GCA_006409495.1. NCBI lineage: Eukaryota > Viridiplantae > Streptophyta > Magnoliopsida > Saxifragales > Crassulaceae > Sedum > Sedum album. The sequence goes on along the minus strand of QZGG01000311.1, from coordinate 106,620 downwards.
AAATGTTATCCATTGATCAACATAAGCTGTGAGCTCATTGTGCAACCATGAACGGATTCTGAACAATTCAATGCTGTCTCCCTGATGAGATGCTAATATTTGATTCACCCATTTTGCATATCCAAGCTGTTTTCGCTTGCTCATCGACCGAGGGCTTGTTTCTTCTTCGGGATATATAATGTGAAAGTCTAAATCAAGATTCCGGCATGTCTTCCATCGATTTCTCCATGCTTTGGAAACAAGACTCATTTTAACCAAATCTTTTAATGACAAGAATGTTTCAATGCAGTCAAGCACATCCTCTGAAAGCCTTCTCATGATATCCTCATTCTCAACCTCATTCTCATCACATTTGATCTATAAAAAGAAGAAAAACAATTAGCATTCTTAAGGAAAAGGTTTCCAAATGAAATGCCTGCAAGTCATCAGAACACGATACTTACGTTTTCATAAATCATCTTTAAGTCGAGTTTCACTGATTATTGATAAAACCAACGAATGAACTCTGATTCATCTTGAAAAACAAAAACACATCTAGCCTCGAGCGATATATTTACATGTCTAAGCATTGGTGGAGACGTGAAGAGCAGTGTTCTGGTTTTTGTTTTGCTCTGGAGATGGAGACACATTGGACGTGGTTGACACTTCATCATAAACAAATATTTGAAATGGCAAAGACAAGAACAATGTTTGTGACCTACAGAGTACATTTTTTTATTTAGCTTAAACATAGTCAGAGGCCTTAAGCTAAAGATCCAATCCTATTTTTGTACTCTCAGTTTCTCCGACACTTAAAGATAAAACTGATTACAAATATCGACATGGATTGGGAATCATTTATAAAAGTCCTATCTAATAGAAGAGTTTTCTTTAAAAAAGAACAAAGAGCCAGCACTGCCTAATTATGCATGAGTAGTTGAAAGTGCAGCATCAGATTAGTCAATGCAATACTAGAGCAAATTAAAGAGGTCAATCAACAAATGTATATTCAAAAGTGTACGTGAATTGTAAGCATACCATGTGAGAATGCTTTTGTAGACCCAGGGTCTCGTAAATTCCAAGAACATGAAACTGACAGAAGTGTTCCCAATGTGATCAGATCATCCGATCGAGCTCCTATAAGAAAAGGCCAAAAAACTTACACAGTAAAACTACCTTGCACAAATGCAATTAGTATGTAATTAACCTTAAATGGCCGTGTCAGGGGATCCGAAAGTCATTGCTCTATTCCAATACTCTAACCTCCTGTGGTCACCTGATCTGTTTCAGTGGTATGCAGCATTAACATTAAAGAGATTAGGATTTTAAAACAGTTATGAATCTTACAAATCTGATTCATATCATAAAGAAATAACATCAGTGCAGTAACATTTCATAATAATATTGTAAAGATTCTGTATAAGGTTTTCAAAGAACTTGACACCAACGAAAGAATGAACACATATGAGTTTGCATATATTGGCAAAATCGAATTGTAGCATCCTTAAGACAGGCAAAAGGTAAAATTTAAGCTAACCGAGCAAAGTGAATGAAATGTAGAATGCAATAACAAATGAGAACTTATGGCTGTTGCTGGGCATCCATGTATCCAGCATCAACAAGAACCTTCTCCCTCTTAGCCAGTTCAACATCCTCATCAACCATCATTTTCACCAACTGCTCAAACCCAACCTTCGGCTTCCAGCCCAACACTCGTCTCGCCTTACTCGCATCACCTTTCAAATTATCAACCTCAGCAGGCCTAAAATATCTCTTATCAATCACCACATGATCCTTCCAATTCAATCCCACATATCCAAATGCCGCCACCAAAAACTCCTCCACAGTATGCGACTCCTCAGTCGCAACCACATAATCATCCGGCTTTTCCTGCTGCAGCATCAACCACATTGCCTCAACATAATCCCCTGCAAATCCCCAATCTCTCGACGCCTGCAAATTCCCTAAAAACAACTTACTCTGCAGACCAATCTTAATCCTCCCTACAGCTCTAGTTATCTTCCTAGTCACAAAATTCTCGCCTCTCCTTGGCGACTCATGATTAAACAAAATACCATTACAAGCATAAATACCATAAGCCTCTCTATAATTCACAGTATACCAATGCGCAGCAACTTTCGAAGCTGCATAAGGAGATCTCGGATGAAACGGCGTCGTCTCAGATTGCGGAGGCGGCGTAGCCCCAAACATCTCCGACGATCCAGCTTGATAATACCTCACATCCTTCCTCCCAGCAGCTTCAACATGCGATCTCAATGCCTCTAACAACCTCAACGCACCAGTAGCGACGACATCAGCAGTATAATCCGGGATCTCAAACGAGACGGCGACGTGTGACTGAGCGGCGAGATTGTAGATCTCGTCAGGAGCGATGATATCGAGCCATCGACGTAAAGAGGATGCGTCGGAGAGATCAGCGTAGTGGAGTTTCATAAGCGCTTTGTGAGCGTTGTGTGGATCGATGTAGATGTGGTTGATACGTTGTGTGTTGAAGTTTGAAGATCGACGGATGAGACCGTGGACTTGGTAGCCTTTGTTGAGTAGGAATTCAGTGAGGTAGGATCCGTCTTGACCTGTTATGCCGGTGATAAGAGCGATTTTGCGTTTTGGTGTGGCGTCGGCGGAGCCGTTGAAGTCGGATTTGGTGTCGGTCGCCATTGTTGGAGATCGGAGATTGAATGTGAGAAGACTGATGTGAACACTGTGAAGAAGAGAGTGTGATCGCATTTTTACTTATATATATTTCGATTTTGTAGCTTCCCTTCCTCAAAAGGGTAATTTCGTCGTTCGATAACACTGCCTGGAGTATAAATTGATATCCTTCGGAATAGGATCAAACGCGGACCAAAAGCTGCACACTACATTTACATAGTTATAGTCGCATACTAATTACAAGGAAAAAATGGAACCTGAAAATGTTTTATCTCATTCTAACTAAACATCCCTTAAAATTGGCCATCCTTTTCTAACAATCTCATTGATCTTACCATCAATGCGCCTCTGAGTCTTTGGTGGACAGAGCTCAGCAGCATAGCCATTCATTTTCGCAGCTAGTGTTGAATTCTCAAGCTCCTCAGATAAATTACCAATCAACTGGAGAAGGAACCGGTTTCGCTTTAGCTCAAACTTCTGCCAGTCATAAAGAAATGTGTAAGTTTAGTTTAACAAGTAAATATTTTGCTTTTACAAATAACTATGAACTGTTAAAAATGAATTTCAGTTCCCGACCTGGTGTTCCGGTTCTGCGAGGTAGATAGGTCCTAATTGCTGAATCTGAGTCATGACTATGCTGTATTTTGATTTAGTTTGCTCTCTTTCTTTGCTGACAGTAGCTAATCGCATCTCATCAGAGCCATTGGTGAAAATAATTAACCTATGAGCAACGGTAATTTCGTTGGTGACTAGTGTCTAAGCCATTAATATAAGCTAAAATTGGCCAGGAGTCAAACCTATACTGATACCCAACATCAGGACCTTGTCCACACACTTGTCTGCTATTATGACGACCAAAAAACCTCCAGAAGTTGCCTGAAATTGGTTACTCCAGGATCATACTCAATCTGTCAACATTCATTTATAAGTATCAACAAGCACACCATCAATAATATACCTCAGTTCGAAATAGCACAAGAAAGAGCAACCAATAACAGGCCACTAAAACACATGATCTTTAGTAGATGTGACACCAGTGTTATGCTGTAAATTAAGTGTATGAGAGATGAAAATATAATATGCGCATGATCACATTATTATTTAGAATTGTTAAGAAACTGTCCATCACTGAAATATGCAATGGTAAGCAAAACAATTACACACTTAATAGTCAGTCACCCATAAAAAGAAAATACTTTTTGATCGATTTACCCGTCCAGACCAACAAATGGGTGCATTATATTAGCAAATCAGTAGAAAATCATACTGACATCCGGAATATAACCTTAAAAACACCAAGTACTCCCTTACCGCTCAAAATTAAAATTTCTTCCCTCCCTCACCTGACTACATAAGTTCAATTACCGCTTGTTTCTGTATCACCACTTAAGTTGAGCCGTAGCCATTAAAGGAGATGTATTATATTTCAACTATTATTAAAAAATAACAAAAGGCAATACAAACCGTCCTGAAAACAGTTCTATGCCACTGTTACGAATCGAAATCAGATCGAAAGGAAACTAAGGGGTTTTTGCACGCATCATACTATTTTTTCTTCTTCTATGGTGGTGAATGATCGAATTCTTTTGTAACGTTGAACATTGGAAAAATATTAATGCATACATTGCAGCTCAGCTCAAACAATATATACAACAAAATGTCACATCACTTCTATACATTACAAAAACTAATTTGAAAGGCGATCAGCAGTACCTGAACAGCCTCTGCGTGATCACCTAAGCTTCGATACTCTGGATTAGTCTTACTTCCTCCAGCATACACAGCCTTAGTCCTCACAACTCCGTCCAAACAACCATACACCGACTCAGATCTCCAGAAACTCCCCACAGCAAAAACAGCCGTCCTCAACAACCGACTCTTTTCGTCAGTGCTCATTCCACCCGAGATCCGATCCGGAAACCTAATGCAAAACGCCCCATCAACCACCAAACTCAACACTACGAAACAATACAAGAATCGAAGCGACGGTCGCTTCATATCGAAACCTCCGTTGTGTATCAATCGGCCGTTGCTTTGCTCTCTCGGCCGGGAATTGATCGGAGGCCAGAGGTGGAGGTGATACGGGCCTGGGCCGGACTTTTGGGGCAAATTGAAAATTATGTATTTACACCACGGCCCCCTAACTCGAAACAAAACCCTCTAAAAATTGGTGACGTCATTCGCTTCCGCAAAATCGCGAATCATCGGAAAATGGGAGACGGCAAAAAGGAGGGCGATTGGGAGTGCGCCGGCTGCAAAAACAACAACTACGCGTTCAGATCGATATGTAATAGATGCAAGCAGCCTCGTATTCTCGTCGATACCAAAACTCCTACCGATTCGAAATGGCTCCCTCGCGCTGGTGATTGGATCTGCACAGGTTCCTCCTCACCTTATGATTTTACCCTATTTTGCTTCTTGATTGAGTTTAGTGATATTAAAGCTTGTGTATGTTTTGGAGAATGTGTAATGATGCTAGTAAATTGTTACCTTAGATAGAATCACTTAGTAGTAGATAGTCAGTTTCTTAATGCTAGAGGAAGGCACAGAGGAAAGATGCAATGTGTGCGTGTCGCCGATTTTACTTTTACTGATATTTCTAGTTTCTGTGTACGAATATTGTATTGTGTCGTAATTCATGGAACTATAAGGGAAATGGTAGTGATTAGGAATTAGGGGACAAGTGTTCAAATATTTACCACGGGAAGATCATTATTTGAATATTATCATTTAGAAAAATTATTGTCGTTCTTATTGTGGAGTAGCTGTGAGTTCTGTTTAGGTTAAACTTCTTGACTATGTCACCAATTTGTTTGTAATAATTTTCATTTACAACAAGAAGATTTATTTAGACTTGGACATAGGCGTGGCTCATACAGTTAATGTTGTGTGCTAACTTGCTTTTGGGTGCACTATTTTTGATTTCCTTTGCAAATTCTCTTATTAAGAATTTTTCCGTCAGTTGGGTTGAGTGGTTTTGTGTGTTTCTTTTGTTGTATATTAATGTGTGATGGATTGCATGGCGTGCGTTGGTGGCGTGTGTTAACCGGTCTCTTTCAAACTACCTCGCTGCGATTTGGGTTGGGTGTGTTGGATTGGTTCAATAGGTTGCACTAACAACAATTACGCATCAAGGGAAAATTGCAAAAAGTGTGGCCAGCCAAAGGAGGTAGCAGCAATGCCAGCAGTTGGATTGCCTGGAGCTTCTTACCCAACTCATCCTCTTTACTTTCCTAAAGTACAAAGTACAATGGATCAGAGGATGAATTTTGGACTATTGGGAGCTGCTGCATCGCGGCTTTCTCTTCCTTTTGCCTCAAACTGGCTGTTCGGCTTAGGAGGAGCTGACAAATTCCGATCTCCTGCGAGCCCTGGCTGGCCTTTACCTGTAACCCTGACATCTGGATTTCCGTATGCAAATCATCCTCAAATGTCTCCAAAAGGTTGGCGAAATGGAGATTGGATTTGCAATTGTGGTTTCCACAATTATGCTAATCGCACTCTGGTAATATTATTTTACTATCTATTCATTAAATTGTTCTGAGCTTAATATATAAATTCATCTATTATATTTCACACAAAATTTGTCATCTGTTATTTGCAGTGCAAGAAATGCAATGTGTCGGCTCCTCCTGGTATTTTCTTTATTCCTCTACTACCATGTTTCCATCACTGCATTTTGTTTATGTTTGTCACCAAACACATGCAAGCATATCAGTCTCTCCTGATGTTATCAACGTTGTGTGTCTTTTTGTATTGCCTCACGAAAACAACATGATAGTTTGGTACACGCGATCAGTCAGTGATCATGAAATCATTAATTATGATTTTCAAGTAAACTTTAAGTGGGTGAATATCTTGTGATACTCTCCAGCATTTAATTAAACATTAAATTGAAATGTTGAGATGTGTTAAAGCTTATTCATGCTGTTGGATTTGAATGCTTAACAGTTGCTACTGGGTATAGCATGTTATCAATTCGCCATCAATTCAACTTAAGTGTCTGCATCAGTTCTCTACTGCCCATCTTTGGCCTGAGAAACTTTATTAGGTTGAAAGTCATGAGTTCCGAAACGCTAAATGTCTATTCTTTTGTGATTTTTCTATACAGCCCTGGGAACAAAGCGCCTAGCCTCAGAGGAACCTTCCCATGACTGGGATAACAAGCGGTTAAATGCAGGGCCTGTGGAAGACCTTCTGGTATGCCTTGACCTCATTGATACAAATTTCGGATGAGTGACTATTCGCTGATCAACTCTTTTTCCTTGCACAGGCAAATAGACTACTGCAAACATATCCTGGCATGGAACCACCGGCATTGCCAGAACCCAACGCAAGAACTGGGTTTCAACCTCAATTTCCGTGGGGAGGCTATCCAGCTACTGCAAATTTTCCAATGTGTATCCCTATTCCAGAGCAAGCTCCTTCACAGTCAGGGAAAAGGTATGACTAATTAAATTCTTCTGGCGTCATTTTCATACTGCTTTGATATATCAGGCTACTTATACTCCCAGCATCAATCTCCACACAGGTACAGTGGAAGGCTGTTCAGTGGAACATTGATTTAATGATTTGTTTCAACTTGGTTCTTGTGTTCTGTGCACAGTTTCTTCGTTGGACATTGCAGTTTCACTTACTGTCTTATTCCACTATTATGCAGTTCAAAGCAGTGGCGCGAAGGAGACTGGATGTGCTCTAACTGCAACAACCATAATTACGCATCTCGATCACAATGTAATAGGTAACATATCTTTTCAGCTCCCAGACAATTTTCAAATAACTCTTTCTTCATTCCAAATTGATAACAGAAACAGATCTAGTTTTGATTCTGATCATCAATGCTTCTATTGATCTGACTCATACCTGCAGGTGCAAGACTGAAAAAGAAGCAATCCCTTCAATGGCCCAGCCAGTCAATGCTGCTTAGCTATTGTTGTTAACTTGGAAGTGCATAGATGTTATTTAAGAAATGCTCCAAACAATGAGATGTTCTTCCCTGATCTTGTAGCTGTTCATGAGCATACGCAGATCAATAACTAAATGTTGTACTTTATGAATCAGACACCATATCTTCTCCTTTCCTTACCATAATTGAATGCTTACTTAGAATAGCCCTAAAACTGTGCTAACATCACCACCTCACACTTCAGAGGTTTGGCCAAAATAATTATTACAAGCATATTCAATATTTCAAGTAACGACAAATGATATAACAGCAGCATTCTAGAAGCTCAGTGTGCCAAGTTACTTCGATGTGTGTCAGTGCGTAACTACAACACTATCTCAATGTTAATATCAACCAACCTTGGAAAAGCAACTCCACAGACACACTCGGTGAAACAACTTCACGTGACCTATTTATGATGTTTGGAGTCAACACCATATTTAGGTTGAGAACAGTGGATGGAAATGTGGTAAACCTTCCCTTCAAACAATCCTCATTAGCAAAAACTACACGTTTAAGTTAAGAGTAGTGCTACATGCACAAACCTTAAAAGACCAAAATGTCAAATAAGACCAGTAACAATAGTTAGAGTAACTTGGTAATTTAAGTGAAATAATCAAAAGTGCGGAAAATTTGAGTATTAGTGACGAAATTGAGGTAATTTTTGGTGTTTTGACCTACTCGGTATGCACATAGGCCCGATACATTTGATTAAATTAAAGTTTTGCGACATTTTATCGGTGTTTAGTTAGATCTGAATTTGTATTGCACTTTTATTTGTTATGAATATCAAAACAACGATCAATTTCATTTTTTACAATATTCACTAAATAGTTTTGCATGAAACCTTAATTTTATCTCGTAACAAATAACTTTTCATACAATCCGTTTACTTGGACATATGTCTCTTCATCTCATCTACCCTTCAAACGTTCAACAAGAAGCGAGCTGGACGACGAGAACATGTGCAGATCTTCCAAACCCTAATGAAACAAAGAGTGGTAGTTACAACTGCCACGTACACACCCCCACAACTCACTACGTAACCTACCCCCACTCACAACACTTTCGTATATAAAAACAGAGCATATCATCAACTCCAGAAACAGAGCAGCAAAAACAGAGCATCATACAAAATGGCAAAAACACTCACATCTCTCGCTCAAGAAAAAACATTGGAAAAAAGCTTCGTCCGGGACGAGGATGAGCGTCCTAAAGTCGCATACAACCAATTCAGCAACGACATTCCGATCATTTCTTTAGCTGGAATTGATGAGGTTAATGGAAGAAGAGCTGAGATTTGTAAGAAAATTGTTGATGCTTGTGAGGATTGGGGTGTTTTTCAAGTAGTGGATCATGGGGTTGATCCCGATCTCATTGCTGATATGTCGAACTTAGCTAGAGAATTCTTCGCTCTTCCTCCTGAAGACAAACTCAAATTCGATATGTCCGGTGGAAAGAAAGGCGGCTTCATCGTCTCCAGCCACCTTCAGGTATCTCATCTCAATTCTGATGCTCTGTTTTTTTAAAGTATATCATTTGCTCTGTTTTTGATCAAATGCTCTGTTTTTACTATCCAAAAGGGTGAGGCAGTGAAGGACTGGAGGGAAATAGTGACATATTTCTCCTACCCAATCTCCGCCCGTGACTACTCGCGATGGCCGGACAAGCCCTCGGCCTGGAAAGCCGTAACGGAGCGTTACAGCGAGCGTCTAATGGCCTTAGCATGCCAACTTCTTGAAGTTCTATCTGAAGCAATGGGATTAGAAAAGGAAGCTTTAACAAAAGCTTGTGTTGATATGGACCAGAAAGTTGTAGTGAATTACTATCCAAAGTGTCCTGAACCTGACTTGACTTTAGGATTGAAGAGGCATACCGATCCAGGTACGATTACATTGTTGTTGCAAGATCAGGTTGGTGGATTGCAAGCTACTAGAGATGATGGGAAGACTTGGATTACTGTGAAGCCTGTGGAGGGTGCTTTTGTTGTTAATCTTGGTGATCATGGACATGTAAGTGTTGTTCATTTTCCGGATTTTGATTCGGTGCAGCGTAATTATTTAAAACGAATTGATATTATGTGATTATTGTTGGAATTATTTTTAGGTTATTTGAGTAGTTGTTTATAAGATTATCATGATGCTTGTCTTTTTTTTATGATTTTTTTTGAGGTGTTTGGTGATTTGTGTGGTTGTATATTTTTGCTCAATTTGATAAGTCAAATATAGTCCCCCTAAGTGTGGGTGTGAGTAGCATGAAACGATGGCGTTTTGATGAAAAATGTATTGATTGTTTTGGTATTTATGGCTCTTTGGTTTTAGGTGGCTTTTGTGGTTGTCCATTTGCTTACTCTAGTAATTCAAAAAGGGTCCATGTTGCTTAGGTGTTGTTATACGTAATTAATTACAAAACTTAGCATTAGGAACACCTATATTTTAGTGTTACTTGATTTTTGATTACATGATTTCGCCTCCTAATTTGTATTCTATTTTATCTCTAAATTTTAGAGTTAATTTATCTATACACTTTCCTTACCTGAATATCTTTTGATGATCATACTCTTGGTGTAGTATCTGAGCAATGGGAGGTTCAAGAATGCAGACCATCAAGCAGTAGTGAACTCAAACAGCAGCAGGCTATCCATTGCGACATTCCAGAACCCAGCCCCTGATGCGATCGTGTACCCGCTGAGCGTAAGGGAGGGTGAGAAGTGCATAATGGAAGAGCCTATCACTTTTGCCGAGATGTATCGAAGGAAGATGGGCAAGGACTTAGAGTTGGCAAGGTTGAAGAAACTAGCAAAGGAGAAAATGATTCAGGATTTGGAAGCTCATGATGAGCCACTGGCTAGTAAGCCACTTGAGGAGATCATTGCTTGAGGAGTGTTTGATGAAGCATTTGATCTATCCTGATTACTATTTCTGCATTACGTATTTTTTCGATGTTTTCGGGTTAGGGTATCCTTAAGCCATTGCATAAGGTGTTGTGGTTCCGCGTGGTGGTTTAAAATGGTTTATGTCCCTCATGTACCAAGTTTCAAACCCTAAATAATACTGAAAAATGTGTCACTTGTCAAGTAGTTCATGGAAGCCTATAAGAGCTTCAAGAATAGTTATGAATGGTTGGATCGGTGTGATGGTGTGAGGGATCAGGTCTCCATATGAAACTCTTAATATTCCAAAGACAAGTCTACAACACAAATGGTTACCAAAACAACAAACTCTAATTTAAGAAAAACCTCACGTTTCTAAACAAGGTAAGTTTTGGGGGAAGACGTCAAAGAGCGTATCTATTAAAGGTTGGTCGGGGGGAAGCTCATATCAATAGGCTATGTATGGGATGGTTGTTACGAATAAAAGGTGTCCAAACCTCCACAACCCAATTTCTTAGTGTACAATGTCATAAGATAAATTTGAAAGTGTTGTCTGGACTTACCACCAGGAAGCGAGCACTTTGAAATTTGAATACTAGGATATAGTCGGTGAGACATGGATTAATGGAAATAGCCGACAACTTGACCACCAACATTCTGTCTCAGTGCTTCTTCGTGATCCAACACCCCATTTGGAGTTGTAATAACTACATATCCCCACTGCAAAAAGAGAAAGCATGATGACATTTAATGTGTAACTTATAATAGATCGAACAAATGTTAGATGTATAACAAGTTTAGGAAGTGCACCTGGCGTGTTGGTAGAGCCCGGGTTTTGTATGCTTCTATATCTCTTGCCTTGAGATCCTGCCTGTATGTGAGAGCCTTGCAATCGTTGACCCTGCCTTGTAATTGAACTGTGATTCTTCCTACTCTGTGCGGATCATGAACTTCAAAGTCTTTGATGTACCCTGTAAAACCAGATTTGTATTATTTTTCAGAGAGTGAAATGTTTTGTTCTTATGTATATCCTGAAGAAAAAAATTCTTCGGCAGATTAATATCTATTAAGAACATGCATCCTCTTTCATCATGATAACATAAACACTACTTACCAAAACCACACATCAAACAAATTTGAATGCTCAACAATATTCGTATTTAATTTAAATGTCTTTAGTTTGAGTAAAGCACTATGCTCATATCATATGTGAATCACCATTACACATTCATTAATTTCATGACAAGCTTAATCCCCTTACATTTGGTATCAAACAACAATCCAAATTCCAAAGGACATAAGCAATGCATATAACCTAAAATCTCCAGTTAGACTTGAATTCGATAAAGAGATATTTAAGAATCGATGATGAAAGACTAAAACACAAACCCTAATTTTAGAGAACGTAAAATGAATTGATAAATTAGTACCTCGAGTCTTCATGATCTGAAGAAAAGCAGACATGACGCCGGAAATCGGCTTGAGCTCGGCCGTAGCCTTTCCTCTCTTTTCCGCATTCACTATCGTTCTAAGCGCGTCGTTCAATATCCTTCTCCCCATCCTCTCTCCGACTTCGCTGCTTTCCGCCGCCGGCCGAAAACAAGGGTTTTGTAGATTCTAAAACGCCGTCGTATTTTATGTTGGTTTTGTCGGGGGAAATTAGACCGGTTCGGTTCAATTTAACTGAAGAAAACAGCTGAATTTGAACTGTCAGAACTCAAATTTCAGTTACAAGATTTTCTCATTCTGAACAATTACATAGGTTTTACACAACACAATAAGTACTGAATCTGTACTTACTATAAATAAATTCCAATGGAACAACAAGAAAGAGTTTCATGAGGACTGGCACGGAGAGTTTGAAGCACAGCGAGTTTCATCAGATTAGTGGTTATTTTGTGAACCTCTTGATCGGTAGAGCTCCAGCCTACTCTTAGCCAATGGTAATATTTTCTCCACCGTTTCTTTGTGAATGTAGTTTGTGTTTTTCGACCTTTCCAGTTTCTCCCCCATTTCAAGAGTATCGAGCACCTTATTTGATGCTAGTTCCTCGCTGTCCGGTACATGCAAAGTAATGTAGCAGAGAAGTATCAGCGCAGGGATTTGGACAGATTGTGATCCAAAGTACACAAACTGGGATAAGTTTTTAGTTGCTCCAGCTGCAAGAACTGCTTTTGAGTGATCGAGATGTAGATGATTATCGGTGCAACAAAACTTTGTAAGTGCGGTAACCACTTCTGAGGATAAGTTGTCATCATTGGGGTCCAAAAACCGCACCAATTGAGAGATTACTCGTGTCTCAGATGCTCGAAATGTCCTGGCCAGATGTCCTATGGCTTGCATACATGGAATTAGGAGGACTGAATTACCTTTGTCGATGATGTTCAGAAGTTGATCTACTACAGCTTTGCATGCAGTTGCATTAGGTCTAAAAGCAGACCTCCGTAAATCTGCATCTCTCTCTGCCACTGCAGTGATCTCCATCAGTGCCAGCGCTGAGTTGTACTGCACATCTTCTGACCCTTTCTCCAAAAGAGCGGCAAAGCAAAGTAAAGCTCTAGATTCAGTGATGCTCCGACACATAGGGACATTGTCTTTAGCCAGTTGACATAGGGCCCTGGCTGCCATGGCCTTCATGTGTGATTTTGTCTCCGAATTTTCAGACTCCCGAACCCTGTGAGCACCCTCACCCCCAGGAAAGTAGCTACTCTGCTGCGGTTGGCTATGAATGCTCGAAATTCCATTCTTTAGACCACTGTCTCCTTTCTTCTCGGAATTCATAGCCATCGTACTTGAAACCACATTATGCATATTCCTCGGGATTTGATCACTCCCACCTGGATGAACAACATGACTCCTTCCCTCGTCCTCTTTTCCATTGGACTTGCTTGCCACAACCACTGCATGAATCGACGGAGTCTTACTAACAATCATATACTTACTATGCTCTTCAACAGTCTCAAAAGCCAAAAGACTCACCAACAATCTAATCACACTCTGCCCAAATAACTCCTGACACTTAGGATAACTCTCCGCCAACTCCGCAACAGCCCACGCAACTGCTGCTTGAGCCTTCATACTCCCTTCTTTCAACACTTTGGTAAACACCGTACACACACCAGCATCAATCAACAGCTCCACCGTCTCTGCATCCTTCCCTAACAACCCAATCGCACGCACCGCATTCTCCTGTCCCTCAACCTTCCCATCCTTAACCAACTTCAACAATGGCAAAATCCCACCTTCCTCAACAATCAGCTTGCCATAATGACCATTATCCCTCGCAAGTGAAGCTAACTGAAACGCTGCATCCGCACGATCATCAACCAAACCAGTATGCAAAACAGCAATCAACTCCCAAATAAGGCCTAAAATTGGCTCATTCGTGGCAATAGGCGGTAATCCCAACTCACCTCTATCAACTGCAGGAGCTGAAACTCTCAACAACCACGAAACATCTCCAATAGAATTATCTAACAGACACAATACTTTCCGTATCGCGCCGGATTGATTGATTGTGAAAACACGTTTAAGTCCATTTGATCGACATTTGAGAACTAGGGTTAGGGATTTGGAGAGTACCTGAACGATTTCGTCGACTATACGTTTAGTGGGACGCTCGTAGAGATCTGAGCTGCAACGAGCAGCTTGTCGGAGGAGATTGACTAACTTTTGAGCTTTGGATTGGAGTTCGGCGCAGTCTTGTTTGACGGAGGTGGAATCAGCTGCTGCTTTGATTACTTGGTCAGCCAAGTGGATCGGTTTAGCGAGGAGTTGGGTGAGCGTGTCGTCGGCCATGGAGTTGATTCAGATGATGATGAAGTGGTGTGGTTTTGGTCTTCGTCGGAGTCAACGGTTGAAGACTTGAAGTGCAGAATGGAGAGAGTGAGTGTTAAGTTGAAATGTCTTACATGTGAGTGAATGTGGGAAATTCAATAAAAGGTGCTTGACAGACATTTCTGCCTAATTATTTTAGTATTATAATATTGGAAGATGTTGTCTTCGTACGGTCATGTTTATTTGTTTTGGGAGTATATTTTGGGAAGTATTATTTTTTTAATAATTGTTTTTTAATAAAAATAATTCCGACCTACCGGATTCGAACCAGTGACCTAAGGATATCTGGCATAACCACTACAGTCCTCCGCTCTACCAACTGAGCTAAGGTCGGTTGTTGCTCATGGGGCATCTGCTTTAATATAGTATTAAGAAATCTAATAAGACCTCACAGATATGTTACTAGGGTAAATGGTGAGGTGATTAAGTTAACTTTGAATAAAACTGTCTTCTATCATCTTATGTATAAAGTTTACAACGATTGTGTTTTCAGTTGCTTCATTTGTTCATGCACCTATCGACTTAGCAGGTAGATTCATACCACCACCTCTAAGGGATACTGAAGGCCCTTTCACTGAGCTTCCTCTGCTCACAAGGTTGTAATCCAGAAATACAACCACAACAGTAATGTCGTCATGAAAATGTCTACGAACCCCACGACCAATCTTTTTCAAGTCTGCATATCTCATCTCTCTTTTTTTAGCTGCTACGTGCAATGCAGTTTGTATGAGTAGCCGAGCACTCCCCTGCAGAGAAAAACACGGTTATTTTAGCACTGTGCCTCATTCCGTTACAGTTCAAGATACTTAAATGCAGGAGGCATTGAATATCTTACACTGTGTGGATGATTTTGAACTATGTCAACAGCTTCTTGATTGCTCAGGTGTTCCCAAAGTCCATCGGAAGCAAATATGAGAAACTGGTCATGCTGCTGGAGTTCATGTTCAGATACTGATGGATCTGAGCTCAGTATCGGTCTTCTAAATGGTTCGCGGAGAAGAAACTTTGCATACAATGGCTCCCTGTTGAATTCAGCCTTTTTGAGATATACATCCCCTATAGACCTCGAAATCTGCATCACAAAAGTAAACTTACTAAAGCTGCATAAGGAACCAGAGACCCCAGCGAAGGCCAAGATAGTCAAACCTAGGGAACAACTAAGTGATGAAATTGCTTCTGTAAAATTCTAAACCTCTCAGAGTGCTCGAGTAAATAACCAGCACATGCTAGTCACAAGCACATAGTTTTGCAACCAAAGTCAAGTGCACTCTTAAGACCCTTCACAAATGCTAATGCTAGGTCTTTCTACAAATGACGTTCGTTGCTACACTGCTCACATTTGCTAGCATAAAACAGGAGCACCCGTGCTAATGACCTCTATTACTTGCACAAGTAGAACTATGTTCATTTTGCATGAAAGAACTGACAAGTATTTAAGACCATTCTCGACATGTTTTCATATAAGATACCTACTGCATTTTACACAGTTTACCAGTTAGATACCTAGATGTCCATGTATCAGCGGAGGAACTTGTGCCAAGTCTAAGCAAGGGAAATGAGCAATGGAACTCTGAATCAACAAAAAACAAACACTTACCTGTATCAAACCCTTCACACGCCAAACATTGTGCTTTAAGACCACAATGTGTGAATCATCTGGATGCAAGGAATGCATTTCCTGCCTCACAGACTCAATGGCCACGTTGTGCTCAGCTGACAACTGAATCGCAATCACTTCTCCAGTGGCTTTGACAGCCCTCCCTAAAACAGCACGAGAGTCACCAACATTGGCAATATAAAGCATTTTATCGCAGATAACACCAATCAAACAGCATGTTCCGACTGCTGCCATCTGAGGCTTCACAGGCCATTGTTTAGTAACCATAGAGAGGAAGCCTTCTTCTGTTGCTTGGTAGGCTTTACGTATGACCTCAACTGACATACACTGTTGCTCTGAAGTAAATCCTGAATTATTTGATTCCAATATTAACTTCCAAGGGCGGAACATAGAAGAACTTATTGACATGGGAAATTCAAATCAGTCGGTGACGAGAAGATATCAATAAAATTACTAAACACTTACTTTTCAGGTGCTGAAAAAGCTGGTCATTGACATACCGAGATGTCTCTGGCCCGCCATGACCATCGTATACACCGACAAAAGTGCCGTAAGGCCCAGACTCAAGCAAACTTAACGATCCCGATTCAATTTGACTTTGATCCTCGAGTAAATTGTTGGCCTGAATAACAGCCATGGAAAAATCACCAGCCACGTGTTTCCCGCTGTCTTTGTACCAGAAAAGTCCGTCTTGGCAGCCTGTTGAATCCAAGTATGTACGGCCATGACCCTCTGAAAAAGGCAGCCAACAGGCTTTCATGAAGTTTATCAATCGTGATAACATCCCTCATTTCACCCACGGCCGTCCTGTATTCATACACATCTGAAATGGGTAACGATTAATATACCCAACTCCAGCTGTCTGTCCTGAAAAGTATAGTAGTTAAAATTGAGTAACTGAAACTGGCAGACACACTAAACTAGAAACAAATCAGAAAAGATCCAAACCGAACCAATATGAAGGTTTCCATAAACGAAAATTAACCATATGGCAAGCATCAAAACACAACTCTAAGCAAAACAACCCACACATACATCAAATCATCAATCAAGAAAACATATAAAACCTTACAGTACAGATGCTGAAAAGGGATAAAGGAAGGCTTGCAAGAAGACTGACAGGAAATCAGAAGCTCAGGTAGGCATAGAGATATTGAAAAATAAAGAAAAGCAGTTGATTATAAAAGACAAGTCAAACCTAGTAGAAACCAAGCGTAGTACTCATCCACATTAGTTCAACATAGCAATCAATCACGAAAAGATGGAAACTTTAAAACACCCAGATGATCAAAGATCATGGCAAAGCTAAACCCCACCCAAAAATCTTGAGATATAAAGAAAGCTGAAAATTAGGTCCACTTTTTCTTGTTTAAAAGATTTGGGTTGCTGTTATCTGGACAGCTAGAGAGTCACAGCATAGGATAGTGACAGAGACCAGAAAGAAAGGGAGTGTGGTTGTGGAGATACATCTAACAAATCAAATCTATTAGAGAAGACAACAATGAGGAGGGTTCTATTTGGTAGGAAAAGTTTGCTTCTTTACCATTTCTGAAGGGTTTTCTACTACAAGACACAAGAGTTGATTGAGTTTTGAAAATCAGAGAACATTTGGCATTCTGAAGAAAAAGCTGTCTTTTGCAAAACCATTTTGCTCAGAAATTGAACATTCACATTTGCAAAAAACACATCCCTATAGTCCTATACTTGATATATGAATCATTGAAGTACGAGAATGAACATGGTAAGAACAAAAGATTTGTTGAAGTACAAATTATTGCTTACTTGGACTTGGCTAGTAGAGAGCAGTGAACAAAAGCATCTCCACAAAAGGACTTTTTAAGGGAGCACAAATGTTGCAGAGTCCAGAAACCTGAAGCAGATTAAAATCTGTCAAGGCACTGGAGTCGTAATGAATAATCCTCAAGAGGTAGCAGCAGAGAATCTAGCTATCATACACAGTTCAGGTATAACTGAACGTAGAACATTTTAAGTCTATATCAACAATTTCATACCATGGCCGGTGTTCACTTCAATTGGTGCACAATTCCAGTTATCCCTGATTCTGAACATGTGTTTCTGACCGTACTGTGCTAGCTTACCTCTTTAGAAACCCTGGAAGTACTGGATTCACGGAACAGACACAGTTGACAATCTTCATCCAGATTATAATATGCACCTTCGGATTTCAATCCTTCAGCAAATTTTCATTAAAACCTCGAGCCCTTCAACTTTCAAACAACAAATGAGTTGGTCTTGTGCTGATGGATTAATGTTAACTTAGCTTTGTTTCCCTTCTACAATATTTTTTAAGGTCTGGAAGTTCCTTTGATTATTTGCCAAAAATCCTCGCGACACAAAATGCATCCATCAACAGGATCCTCCATTTTAATGTGATCAGAATGGTGGCCACAAAGCTAAACCCCTAGGTGCAGAGGTATAAAGTTGTCTGCTCCCATGCATCGAAAAATCAGTTGCAACATGTTCTGACCTGATGTGCGGAAGACGCCAAGTTAAATGGGCAACTATTATTCTCGTTTCACATAAGGCTTCATAAACAGATTCGTGGCAGACATGAAGTTGTAAATAGAACAAAAAAAGGAAACACGTCAGTTTCTTGAGATTTGTGATGTTACAGTTGTTAGTCTGCCATAAAAATGTAATAAAAACTCATTTGGTGAATGTGAATTTATTATTTTTATACCTTTTCTAAATGCCACAAAAAGCAAGTGAAACAAAACTTGATCTTGAGAGTTCTATCTTCTTTGTATGTTAGTTTACAATGTGGTCAGCCCTTGAATACAGCTTACCAAGGTGAAATGCAGCAAGCCATATTCTGTTGCTGTGAATAACCTGTCCCTTTGAGGTAGCAAATGTATGATTAGTGATCAACGGGTTAAGCAAGACTAAAGCTAAACAAGATGACATTAGTTTACCTTAAATTACATGTAGATCTGATAAATATTCAACTTAGAAATTGCTGCAAGTTACTGCTTCAGATATGAATCATGACACCTTCTGTATCAATAAGGAAAACTTGATGAATTTAAAGAGGTGGATCAACAGTTTCTAAAACTACAAGGCGATACAAATTCAGAGAGAAAATTACGCAATACCTTTGGTTGGCCTTAACAGTACGACCCCTTCCATTCATGTGGAAATTGAACATGATAAAAGGCAATCCCACACGTCCTCATGCATATATTCTAGTCCATTGACTGTATAAAGCTATAAAGTAATGGTACTAGCATTCCGCTTGAAACGAGAAAGGTGAGTCAATGAAAAGGAGATCCACCTCAAACATTAGAGTGTCTAATTTCATCTGGTCTGTAAGAAACTTTAAAATCCAGTGAATCTGAGGAAGGCTTTTATCTTTGACCATAAAAGTGTGCGTCTCATTGTTTATATCAATCCAACTGCAACCTGGTTGCTTAATGACTCCCCTTTGCCTCATTAACTTCCTGACCTTTTTAACATTAGCCCACCTTCCGAGCTCTGCATACATGTTTGATAGAAGAACATAAGGTCCAGAATTTTCAGGGTCAATTTGCAAGAGCAACTCAGCAACGTATTCACCCAATTCAATATTTCTATGAACTTTACAAGCACCAAGTAAGGACCCCCATATGATGGCATCTGGTTGCATTGGCATTGATTCTATTAACTTTTTAGCTTCAACAAGACAATTTGCTCGACCAAGTAAATCAACCATGCATGTATAATGATCCCTAGATGGCACTATACCATATTCCTTGCTCATTGAATGAAAATAATGGCGACCTTCTTCGACCATGCCTGCATGACTACAAGCACATAAAACACCAATCAGCGTAACCTGATCTGGTTTTTCTCCCGAATCCAACATTCTGTTGAACATTTCCAGAGCTCTACTACCAAAACCATTTTGTGCAAATCCCACTATTAAGGCGTTCCAAGATACATAATCCCTTTCAACCATTTTCTCAAACAGCAGGAACCCATCATCAATAGATCCACACTTTACATACATGTCTATGAGGGAATTCCCTACAAAAATATCGGACTCGGGTCCAGATTGAAAGCGGAACCCATGCTTCAATACATGTGCATGAGCCTGTCGTCCCAGCTGCAAATCTGCAATATTTGCACAAGCGCTGAGCAGATTTCCGAATGTATAGTGAGTTGGCCACACAGATTCTCGCTTTAAAAGAAGGAATAGCCCCAAAGCCTCTTCATTCTCCCCCTTCTGTGTATATCCGGCAATCAGAGCATTCCAGGATACTATATTCCTCTCTGTCATTTTCATGAAAACCATCCTTGCATCTTTCACATTCTCTTCCTTTGCATATCCACTTACCAATGACGTTCCTGACACAACATTCCTAATTGGCATATTATCGAAAATCCATCGTGCTTCCCTTATTCGTCCACATTTTGAATACATATCCACAAGCGCATTGCCCAAAACAAGGTCTTCACGAAATTTGTCAACCTTGAAAGAATGGGCATGAATTTGAAGGCCTTCGTTGATTGCACACAAACTTGCACAAGCACTAACCACACTTGCCAGAGAAACCTCATCCGGGGTAAACCCCAGCTCCATCATGATAACAAACAACTCAAGAGCTTCTAAAGCTGGACCATTTTGCTCATAACATGTTATCAAACTGTTCCAAGATACCGTGTTCTTCACAGTCATCTCATCAAAAAATAATCTCGCAGAATCCGCTCTGCCGCATTTGGAGTATAGGTCTAAAAGTGCTGACCCTGCAAAAACATCTGAAACATATCCAGTTCTTGACATCAACCCATGAATCTGAACACCTGGTTTTAAATCCATCAACCCAGTGCACGAATTCAAAGCACTACCAAAAGAAAACTCATTCACCACAAACCCCTTCCTATGCATTTCCACAAAATACTCCAACGCCTCGTGAAAATACCCATTCTGTGCATAACCCGAAATCATCAAATTCCATGAACACTTATCAGGATCACGCATCGACCCAAAGGCATCTCGAGCTTCAGATATAAACCCCTCTTTAGTCAGCCCAGACAGAAACGCATTCCAAGTAAAGGTATTCTTATGCGGCATTCTATCAAACACTTGGCGTGCATCATCCAAACAACCACATTTTCCATAAACATCAATTAGCCTATTCTGAATAAAAATCTCAGATGAAAACCTTGACATGATAATCCGTGCATGGATGCGACGAACACCGCGAAGTGACTTGGAAATGACGCATGAATCGAGTAGCTTGGCGAAAATGGATGAGTTGAGGAGTTGAGTGTCGGACAAGAGATGCTTGCCCAATTCATGTCTGGCCATTCCATTCACATGGAATGTTTGGATTCAGGTTAAAGGTGGATGCTTTGGTAGTGTTGGTGATTTGTGTTCGAAGTCCGGAGCTTAATTGAGGTAATAGATGCCCTAGCTTCTCGATTCATAAAATGGCGCAAAACGTGCAAAACTGTGTCGTTCTTTGATCAAAATCTAGCCAATAGCAATATCCAAATGATATAATTTTAGTTGTATTTTTATCGTTATATATGAATTAGAAATAAACATTTCTATTATTGAAATCACAATTTGCATCACTATAATAATTTCACATGTATATAAATACTATAATATAGAATAAAGTTTAATAGGACATGTAAATAAACATAACATCATGAGACACGATCTCAATCGTTGATTATTAATAATTCAATATATGAGATTGAAAGTATTCCTGCATGATTTCTTAAAGAATCATCAAGCTCAACCGATAAATTTTTTTACAAATATAAACGATCAATTTATTAAAAACTAACTCTAACTCAACCCTCGAATTATCAAAATCTATAATTAAAATTAAGTTATCACATCTCAAATAATCTTAATGTCTCTCTTTAACTTAACTTCTAAAATATATACTATATATGTAATGTGCATATTTCGTTCCCCATTTGTTTTGTCCAAAAGTATGTATTTAACAATTTTTAAGAGAACTAAGTGATTTGTTTAGATAAATTAGATTAAAAGTTAAATATAAAGTTAAGAATAATTAAAAATAGACAAACATTCGGAGATATTAAAAAAAGTAGACATAATTAATAAAGAGACAAACATAAATTGACAGAAAAATATTATATAATTAATGTATAGGCAGTAGCTAAAGACTGAGAGTCTGAGACTAGTGGTGAGCTGATGATTCACCGAGCAGTAGTTGATGCATCAAAGTCGACCTAACAAGCATCCACATCAATATACCAATTTTATTTGCTTTTTTGTAGGGTCGATTAATTAATTACTTATACTTTTTTTTCGATAGGTGGTACATGTAGTACAAAAATATTTGTTAGCACATCTAGCAAATACATCAAGTACCCTCCACTAAGACTTGTACACGTCTTTCATACAATTCTGACATAACTCCAAACCCATGGCGAGAGGAATAACAAACTCCAACAAATGGAGAATAAATGGTGAGGCCAGGGATTAAATCATGGACCTGAGAATTCTTTGTCAGACTCCCCACCATCAGGCTACCACCCCTTCCTAATATGAGATATGTTGCACCTTCCTAATATGGTTTATGTGATAATGAAATCAATGTAATAATTAAAATGTCTTGTCAGATATCATTATCTCAATATTAGTAAATATGTTCCCTCCATCCAGATTTTTCATAACAAAAAAGAAGACTTAAAATCATAATTTAACTAGTTGTACAACTCAAACAGGATCATGGATTCATGGTCAGTGGATTTGTGTACTTAAGTATATCTTGCACACTGTTGGAACACTATTTATAATTGGCGCGTTACGTATTTGACTTATACATGACATTCAATACTCTACTCCCTCGTCTTATTATATTTGTTCAAAAACACAAAATGCAAGGTAATTAATATAGTAAAAATATATAATAATTTATGGCCTAACATAATTGAAAGTAAAGTTTTAGGAGGATGGATAAATAAATATGAGACAGTGAAATATGATCTCAAACGTTGAATACTAATAATCCAACGGATGAAATTTAAATCAAAAAAATAATCGTCAATCTCAATCGCTAGGGTTTTTTCGAATCCAACTGTCCATTATATAAAAATTATCTTTAATCTCAACAACAGACTAGTCTAATCCAACAGTTGATATTAAGTCCTTTCGTCTCTTCTAAACTTTGTTTCTCTTGAACTTTACCCACATAATTGGTATTTAAGAATACAAATAAAAAGTAAAATATATGATGCAGAATAAGAGAGATTGGACAAACTTAAAGTAATATCTAAAATGAAATTGAATAAATATTGAGAGACGGAGAAAATATTATATATTTAAATAACATTTTGATGGATGTAGATATTACTTCAAAAGACAATGATTGATTTTTCCGAATTGATTGGTAATTCAATTCATTATTGTAGTGGGATGAGCCAATACAGCAAGTGTAGATGCTGACGCATATTTGTGTATTCAGACTCATCTCTAAATATAATCTACCAATGTCCAATGGTTGTGGCGGACCTAACCCTAAAGTAAATGATCCCATCTCCCAATAATATGAAATTCTTATCATTAATTGGTAGATCAAAATATCTTAAAATACCTTTAAAAAATATATTTAAGTGTTCATCAGGTAAGTCACACTGAATAAATGTTCAAGTTCGTTTTTTGGATCAAACAATTCTCCCGATTTAAAGCATCAAAGGAAATTTATCTATAATCTCCCTATGTACTTTTTCATTGTTTACTAATTGAACTAAACCGGAAAAAATTATTAATAACAGATGTTAAAGAAGATATTTGTCTACGATTTTGACCGGCGACTTGGAACGAAATATAATAGAGTAGCAAAATGATGACTTCAACAAAATACAAAACAAAAAAACAATATGTACGACGTGGTCTCATTCTCGAATCCCAAAGCGCACACACTACAACACCAATATTTTCATCGATCACAAAACCAACAACCATTCAAATCAGAATTAAATTCGATTTAACTTCATCATAAAAAGTAAAAACAAGTCAACTTATGATAATAAAATCGATCGAAACAGAATCAAATAAACATGAAAATTTATTGAAAATTGAAATAGAGATTGAATCGTCGTCCACCTCTAATTTCATCAACCCCGTGTTGTTGAATACCGAACCAATTTAGTTAAGTGTCTCATTTCCAACAACAACAAAAACACCGTAACAATATATTATTTGAGTAAACTGTTTAAAGAGGGTAAAAAATCAGGATTCGGATCCCGTGCTGCGTTTTACAATCATTTTTATTATTTTTAAAGATTCAAAACGACGTGATTTTGATAACGTTAAAATAAAATTACGTCGTTTTACTACTATCCAAATTTTAAAATTACTGAACACTTAATAAAATGATGCAGTTTTGACTTTAAACGACGTAGTTTTGATAACCATCAATTCAAAACTACATCATTTCATTTTGGCTGCAAATTGCACCAAATCTCATTCCAAAAAATCAGAATACAATAATCATTTTGACTGTCGGTCTACAAGCATTATTCATATTAACAACTGGTGCATTAGACATTTCTCATTCATTAAAGCATCAATTTTCAGACATTAAAACATCAATTTTCAGATATTTTTCATTCATTAAAACATCGATTTTTCAGACATTTTTATTCATTAAAACATTGATTTTTTAGACATTTTTTATTTATTAAAACATTGTTTTTTCAGTCTGTTGGATACAACTAAACAATAAAAAAACATGTGATTTCAGCAACGACCAAAGGAGGCCTGTAGTATTAAGGTGGAGAGGAGACTAAACGAAAGCGAAAGATGCTTCCATGTCCCACTCCATTGTAACCATCAATCTCCTCCTCCCTTGGTCACTAAGTATACTTCTTTTTCTTCTATTTAATTTCCCTTTTCCAATTTTTTTTTCTAAAAACATTAATTACGTTCCAAAATCTCTTCCCTATTTAACCATTCCATCTTTCTTTTGACAAGTTTGAGCCTTGTGTTCTTCTCTTCCATTCAATTTCATTTCATTTTTTCTCATTTTCTAAATTCCACCAAAGCTTTAATCAATTCAAAAATGGAGTTTTACACGTATCCATCTCCACCTCCCTTCCGTCCCTTATCATCTTCTTCTGGCTCATTCATTTCTGGGTTGGTCACCAGAGTCAGAGAAGGCTCCGGGTTAGCCTTCTCCGCCGTGGTCGGCGCTTTCTTCTCAGCTATCTTCACATTCTTCTTCGCTCTCGGTATGTTGTTGTTTTATACATTTTAGACACCCTTTTGCATCAATTGCGTACACATATCGTCAAGTTTTGGTTTTGATTGAGTTTGTATGTAGATCTGTGAATGATGGTTGTCTAGGGTTTGGACATGTGTTTTTCAGTTGTTGGTGTATTAATGTTTGATGTTATGTTTTTGCAGTGGGGACGTTGTTGGGAGCTATGACTGGCGCGTTGATTGGGCAAGAGACTGAGAGCGGTTTCATTAGAGGATCTGCTGTTGGAGCTATTTCTGGAGCTGTTTTCTCCATTGAGGTCTTCGAGGCTTCTCGCGTTTTGTGGCTATCTGATGAGTCTGGAATTGGATGTCTTCTTTACCTGGTCAGCCTCAGCCTTCCATTGTTTAACAATTAAATGGCTTTACAATTGGATGATGTAATGAAATTGGACTTATTGAATTGACTTTTTATGTGCAGATTGATGTAATTGCGAGCCTGTTAAGTGGCAGACTTGTGCGCGAAAGAATTGGTCCGGCTATGTTGAGTGCGGTTCAAAGTCAGGTACTGATTGTGATCCATCATCATTCCCCAAATCTCATTTTCAATTTGCTATGACTTGTCAAAGTGCTATACTGACTTTGATTTTTCCGCACTTTGTAGATGGGCGCTGTGGAGGTGAGTTTTGAAGAACTTCCAACCCTATTTGACACAGGGAGCTGCAAAGGCATGGCAGGAGATTCTGTAAAAAAGATCCCCACCGTCAAAATCACTAACAAGAACAATGTAGATACATCCGGTGAACGAGTATCTTGTTCAGTGTGCCTTCAGGTATATCAGATTCATGTAATCCTTAAATAATTGTTTGCTGATTTGTTCTATTAAAACACCAATCACAACTTTTTCCAAATCTCATCAAAAATTTTGATATCAGGATTTCCAACTTGGAGAAACTGCTAGAAGCTTGCCGCACTGTCATCACATGTTCCATTTACCCTGCATTGATAAATGGCTCCTTCAGCACGGATCATGCCCGTTGTGCAGAAGAGATCTCTAGACTTGAATCTTCTATATTCTCAAAAACTAGGATGTATAAAAAAGAGCTCGTTGTCTAATAGCATTAACCGTTAGAACTTTTTCATTTCTTGTCCATATTCTCCACTGCTGTTACCTATGGGATCTTTCAACTTGTCTGAAGCTTTTGTATCTGGTATGGTGTATGATACTCAGATCAAGCCACTGACTCGTATGTTTTCCTATGTATAAAAGTTTTGAGTGATGAGTTTTTCAAGTACATTGCAATGCATTATTTTCTTCTTCTTATTTTACTGATGGATCAAATTGAATCTTGGCATTCAATTTTCCACCAACTTGGTGCAGGATTTCTTCACTGTTGTAAATGCAATCAAAAGAAGCTGAAGTTTCTACCCATTTTTGTGAAAGGCATTTTAATATCTGAACCTGCCAGACCCCCACTCTACATCATGGCCTTACCTTCCTCAGACAACAACATTGCAGTACACATTTACTCTTTGTCAAAATATCTTTGCAGAGTCAAGCTCAAGCTCATACTGCAAGCATCACTTTACTTCCTAAGAAAAACTACATAGTTTTGGATCGCTACAAAACTCTGTTTAGTACTGGATCTGAATCCGTCACAATAAATCACCTTGGTAGTAAAAGGAAGCACTTTTGTTACCTTTTCCATTGCATTATCTGCACATTTGATTCAACAGCTCTCAAGCACTCACCTTATGTATTTCACAATTCACATAAAGATCTTGAAGCAGATATGCTAAATTTCAATAATAGTCATAAGAGACTAAGTCGTGCTAGATCAAGGTACAAGTTCATGTATACGTACTAGTCTTATTTTCGTATTTTATAAGTACTAAATCTCATGTCTTGCATCCGTACCCTTCGAAAATATTCCTGTATGATCTTTGAGCAGAGTACAATGGCATCTTTGAACAGTACGCAGTTCTACTTAATTAAAATTCACCAAGATAACATGATTCAGATTAGGAAATTAGTGTGTCTGATTTTTGTTGGACAAGGAATATAAATGTCTATAGATTTTGTCTGTGAAATAATCTTGCTACTGTTTTTCTGCATTCAGTACACCAGACCATCTAAATTTCTTGTCTGTTCGATCCTAGATATAATGCAGGGAGGCATCTTTGAGTGTTGCGCATCCGAAAGACGTCATTTGTGCAGAAACTGACCAAGACACTGGCCTCTATATTGTATGGTAACTATGGACCATTGAAGAAAATGTTGAGAACTTTTAATGTTTTTTGTTTTGTTAAGAGGGTAACAATTTTTGCATCTATGAAGATTTCATTTACAAAAATGTTGAGCAAGTCTAAGGAACTAAACTTTAAAGTCTCGCTATTGCCACATAATATTTAGCAGGCAAACTCGCGATCTGACCAAGCATCTGAACATATTCTCCAGACAAATTTCTAAACTTTCTAGACCTGTTTCAAGTGTTGCAAGTCTCTCAAGTGCATCAGAGTTTACTTCAGTTGAACTACATTTGACGTTGGCTACATCCGCGGACATGAAGTCATTTAAGACTTCATTGTCACATGATCCAACTCTCTTGTTCATCATCAGCCTTGGAACTAATGACCATTTTGTTGTCTTGGTGCTAGACAAAGGTGCTCCGAGGAACGTCATGACAGACTCGAATATTGAAATAGTCATTGTTGTGGATTCTGTTAGCACTTTGATCAATCTTGAGCAGTCAATGTCTGAAGTGTTCAATGCAGAGGCTCTAATCTTTGTGTCCATCTTTTTTAGTATTGCAATATTTTTTGTGGAATCCTTTTTCATATTTTTTCTGAAGCTTTTGTAACTTGACACGGTTCGTTCAATGCTTGAATCACCTTTTCGTCTACGTAGAGCAGATTGTACATCTTGTACATGCCTCTTAACCTCAACCACAACGTCTCTCGAAGCATTACACACATCAAGAATCTTCACTGATGCATCAAAAAGGTCACCAACCCATTGATCACTTTTTTGGTTTAAAAGAACTGCTTCGGTTTTCTGCATTGCTAGAAGCTCATCCACACTGTTACACAACTTTTCCAATCCTGACAAACCGGAACACACCGCTATTGCTGTATTTATCGAAGAAGCTTGCTGAAATTTAAGGCTGTTGAGCTCTTGCTCAACTCTTACACTTGTAGGATGAGATGCTGCTGGCAAGCTTATTGACCTTACATGATATCTCCCCGCCATTATTTCCAAAAGGCTTCGATCGTTTAGTTTCTACTCTTGGAAATGAACGAAGCTTAAGATCTTAAATGTGTTTGAATTTCCAAGAGATGTCTGATCACTTTATATACAAATATATGCAAGGAATGCATGTGAAGGCTGGAGGAATGGGACATTATTTTTCACAATGTCTGTACTGTCATGTATTATTGCGCAGCGAAGGCCTCAATCATGGGACTGTTTTTAATCTGTCCATTTGATCAGTTAAAGAATTGTGAGATTAGTTGTCATTGTTTCTTTGTCTCATAATTTGTTTTTCTATCACAAGATCTAACACATTGCTCCCCCTTGTGATACCATATCATCCCCTCACCATTCCGTGCTCATTGTTTTCCCTGTAAAAGATTCGATGTCACGTAAATATGTCTCCTTGATGTCACAAAAGGAATGAGCCAAACAATGATGATAGAAATGCAAGTGATATCAATGTGGCTGAGAAAGAAAGCAGTTGGTAGATGCTCATTTTGCCTTTCTTAAATCTTAAGCCTTCTTGAATGGAACTACGCTGCGCTTCTGTACCGCTGTGGTTTAAAACAAGGCAACGTATGCCCGTATCGAAGAATACTGCAAATTGCAAGGAATGGCTAGGGCAGATACACAGGCTAAATAATTCATGATAAAAAACACGGAATAAGTTGGTTTTTGTTTCCACTGGTCCTATTGCTGAAGGATTGAACATGATGTGCATAATTTAAAGCTGAATTTAAAGCTTGCTTGTCGACACAAATGGAAAAGGGTCGAATGGGACTGCTGTGCGCTCTTATTGCAGCATTTGATGTTATATACTACACTATCACAAAGAGGGTGGCCAGGACAGCAACATGATCTTAAATGGTCTTAGCATGTGGTTTGAGAAATCATTTATGAATTTTTGACACCCATGTCGACTGCCCAACGCTAAAGTGGCGAGTAATCTGAGTCCAGCTAGTATATCGCGCGTAATGACCTGCATTTAACCTTATCGGGTTCATCAAGTTATAACAAGCATTCATAGCTGAGAACATGCTGTGAGTTTCAAATAACTCACAAAACTGTAAATTACCTAAATGAGTTAGGTAATTCTGTTACTCCAGTCTTTGTTTCTTGTCATGTCTTTTTAAGCAAATAAATTTGATAATTTGAAACAAAATCAGTGTCAGAAAACAGAAATCAGTTTCTTGTCTGTGAATTGCTTGGTTTGATTCAGGACACAGAAATGAAACAATGGAATTTTTCTATTGATTTTGTTCTAATTTATCTACATGAATTGAATCATGTACAAAAATGTTTGTCTCTAACTGGAAATCTTATTTAGAAGAGAGACTCTTAGCCTGACTAAGCATCTAAATATGCACTCAAGACGAGCATCTATGCCTCCGATAGCGACTTCCAAGGCTGCTAGTCTTTCGAGCACCACTTGTTTGTTCGCTGTGAGCAATGCTTGACTTGAACTAGACTTGCAAATGTAAGTATCTACGCTTGCAAACTCATTCAGAACTCCTTGTTCTGATATCACCTTTTTATTCATCAGTTTTGAGACTAGTGACCACTTGGTTGCCTTTGTGCTTGAAGAAGTTGCGAGAAACGTCAAGAGGGACTCGAAGACGGTTACAGTCACTTCGCTGAGGTCAGTTTGTGGTGATACAAGATTGATTTGTTTCAAAAGAGCAATCATTTTCAAAGCATTTTTAGTCATATGTTTTCTGAAGCTCAAGTATTCAGATACACTCTTTTCGAATGCTCGAATCATCCTTTCGTCTCCGTAAAGCAGATTGTATACCTTGAACATGTCCCTTAACCGTCAAAATCATATCTCTTGAGGTACTACAAACATCCAAAATCTTTACTGATCCATCCAACAAGTCATTCACCCAATGCTCATTTTTACAACTCTCATAACCTGACTTCATGTTCACTAGCTCGTCCGCACACCCGTACGTCTCCTCTAGTCTTGATAAAACCAAACACACTTCATTCGACGATCTTACACAAGAACTTTCCAAAGATTTAAGACTGTTGATCTCTTGCTCGATTCTAACACTTGTGGGATGAAATCTTGAAGGTAAGCTTATTGATCTTACTTGATACTTTCCGGCCATTTTGAATGATTGAAACGAAGTTCACTAGTTTCAAATCTTGGAAGGATTGTGATAGATTGGAGCCTGTTTTGATGGTATATATATGAGATCTATGGGGAGCATGTGTAGGTTGGCATTGTGGTCTATTCTGTGCACATTGTTGCATACTTTGATGACAAAGCCTCAATCATTTACTAATTTTGTATTAACCAACATGTTCCTTATTATATTTTTATGTGTATGAACTGTCACATTGTCTCTTTTGTGTTTTAGGGTACATTAACTGAATGTCCATCTCTTGCTCCCTTCATTCACACATTTCTTTACCTTCCC
The DNA here is from genome assembly GCA_006409495.1 of Sedum album. Classification (NCBI taxonomy): domain Eukaryota; kingdom Viridiplantae; phylum Streptophyta; class Magnoliopsida; order Saxifragales; family Crassulaceae; genus Sedum; species Sedum album. The sequence goes on along the minus strand of QZGG01000311.1, from coordinate 75,836 downwards.
ATGCTTAGGTAAAAGTTGTAACTTCTGTTTTCATACTTGATCATACTTCTGTATGAAATGTTCATCTGCGACCCACTTTAAATTGAATCAATAAGTTGCTTCTACGTGCATAAAATGACAAATGCATTAAAACAAACTACAGTTTGTGGTTTGTTGGATCTAGAAAAAAGTGTCGCGAAGGGTTTTAAGTGGGTCCCAAATGATGCCAACAGTATATTGCGATGGTAAATAAATATTCTAACCAGTTTAGTATTAAATTTTAGTATCAACAGTTGCAGAAAGTCAAATTGTGTTTCATGATTCAAATTTATTGCTTCTGGAGCTCAAGATGGCAAAATGTGAGTAAATGATCAAGTTAGTTCTGTGTCCTCTAAATGTAGACCACATTTCAGTGTAGCAGAGTTTCCACATGCTCTCTTGTGCTCGAAAAAATACCTTGAACCAGCACTTGAGTAGTTTATGCTATGAATCGTGTTTAATGCATAAAATGAAGTGCACTGCATCATCAATAAGTATGCTGTCAAAGAAAACCTTACAATTTGAGGTACAAAAGACAAACATTGCAAGCTGGGATATTCTTAAAAAAACATAAAATCAAGAACGAGCAGTGACATATTTCAATAACATTTTCTGAGCTGCAAATTCTCAGATCTCTTTTAGTTTAATGATCTGGTTGAGAAACTGGCGACGTAGGCCTCTTCCCTATCACCAGCATCGCTCCGCAACGAAAAAGAATAGCTGGGCATCGACGCATCACATAGCATCAACTACATCTTATTCTAAACTAGTGGCATTTGTCATCAGCCTACCAAGCATTTGCTATTCATGATCATTGGAGACAATGCAAGCATTTTATACCATTTCACTAGAGATGATAATATAAATTGTTTCATCATGTCAGACAAAGAATCAGACCGCAACATTATTTTTTCGTTCCGATTTCATGATAAAATTTATGCTGAAACCTGCACAGGTTATTAGCTACAAGTCCGGACCATGTTTGTCTCTAACCTGCACTCAAAAATATCATCAAGCACATATTCAATGAACCATCAATTTTTTTGGAGTAACTAAAAATTTCCCTAGTTCTTAACCTGAGTCGAGTTATATAGTAATGACATGAGCGGCCTAAATGTCTCCCCGACGAGGAGTTGTCACTTGTAGAGGATATTATGGGGCCGAAGGAGACGACAAGTTATTGGGTGTCAGTATATTGTTACCACTGATTTGGACACACAATTCATTGATCACTAGTCTTTCTGGTTTTATGCATACTGTGTAAGGATCACACTGGAACACAAAATGAACTAACCATACGAGATCGCGTCGAAGCTGGATCAAACTAATGTGACTGTTTGAGGAAAGTATCTTGAAAAAAAGATCATTCATGACATATGAAGGGCATGTTCTGCAGTTGAAGAAGAGACGCAATGCTTTGTCACGGTGCAAAACACCCATGTTTCTTGTTAAAGATTTCAAACATTGCGCGATACGTATCTTTAAACACTAACATTGTATGAAAATCAAGTTTTGCTCTAAGAAATTTACTCGTTTGTTTGAAATGGATGCTATTTCGGCCACATGGACGTGGTTAGGCCGATCAATGTTTGTCATTTTACTTCCGATTTCAACCGCCGTCCTGCTTTACCATCTCACCGCATTGGACCCAATGCTGACAGAGGAACATTCAAATTCCTCGACCAGGCTCTCATCATTGCTCGTTCAAATGGATGTCATTGGGTTACTAAATTTATTGGGGCCAGAGGATTTAGTGTATGACCCAAGAAGTAATGTTATCTACACTGGATGTTCTAATGGAGAGATCAGACTATTTACTGTAAGCGATATACCGTCTAAGACGACATACCGGACTATTGCTTACACCGGCGGACGCCCGCTAGGAGTTACTTTTAGTAACCAGGGACATTTGCTAGTAGCTGATGCTGACAAGGTAAGTCCATACCAAACATGTCCATTCTTGAATCATAATTTCTCACTTATTTTTTTCTAACAAAAAATGTAGGGACTTTTGGATGTGAGTTTGGATGGGAAGATCAAAGTCCTGTCCACCGGAGCGGGAGGGATACCATTTAAACTCGTCGATGGTGTGACTCAAGCGAACGACGGAATGATTTACTTCACGGATGCGTCGTGTAAATATGCTTTACATGAGTACTTGTTGGATATTCTTGAAAGAAAGCCTTATGGTAGACTCATGAGTTACAATCCAAAGACAAATGTTACCAAAGTCTTGCTAGATGAACTCTACTTTGCTAATGGTGTGACTATGATGCCAAATCAAAAAACCCTCATTTTTTGCGAAACATCCATGTATGAATAACATAGCTCCGACTTCTTTTTCGCGGATAAATTTTTTAAGTTATCGATATTTATGAAAATGAGTTTTTTTACAGGGCTAGGTGCAGAAAATATTACATTAGAGGCGAGAAGCGAGGGAAGGTCGAGAAATTCATCGAAGATCTACCCGGATTACCTGACAGTATTCACTACGATAAAGACGAAGGCCTTTACTGGATAGCATTATCTATGGTAAAATGAACAATTTCCATAAAGGCCTACGCAAAGAATTTTTTGAAGAATTATAACTTCTAACTAGTTATCTTATGGTGTCAGGATGTTTTAGGCAGCCGGCGTCCGGACATTGGCCAAAAGAACTCGAACACCACCGGCTACAGGTGCGGAGAGGAAATCGTGCCGAACGGAAAAAGACGCGGTGGGATTTTAGTTGTGGATTCTACTGGGGATACAAAGACTTTTTACTATGATCCTGAGTTAGCACTTATCACAACTGTGATCAGAGTCAAGAATTATGCTTACATAGGATCTGCTACATATCCATATATACTTAGAATCAATTTGGCTAAATATAACACAACCAACTAAGTTCATTTTCCATAGTTAAATTGTCTCAAGTGAGAAATTCTGTACACGTTTTTTCTTCTCAATAGCATCAAACGTCATTTTAAAAATCTTAATTTTTTTGTTTTTGTTATGAATCTCATTTTTTTGTGATCGAAGAAAAAGATTCAGTGTGACGAACATCTCAGTATGGAAAAAACAAAATCAATATTATTTAGACGATTCATTTGTAATAATTTGTTTTAGGAGTAAATATATTTTGACAGCAAAATAGAATTTTTTAGTAAAAAGCATCGAAGCTATTTTTTATTTACATTAAAAATACTCATGTTCACTTCCTTTTGTCAACATCCGAATTTCCGCAACTTCGACGATCGACGACGACAACGACAACATGTCAATCCGCCGATCACTTCCGTCTCTCCGCAAACTCACAAAACCTAACCCTAGAAGATCGATCACAACCGCGACCCGAGCCAATCCCATCCCCGTAACCCTAATTCCGGGGGACGGGATCGGACCTTTAGTAACAGACGCAGTCGAGCAAGTCATCTCCGCCATGCAAGCCCCAATCCAATTCGAAAAATTCAATGTTAATGGACAGATGAAAGCGTTCCCACAACAAGTGATGGAGTCTATTAGGAAGAATAAGGTTGTTTGAAAGGTGGATTTGTTACTGCTATTTGAGATAAAAATGAACTTGGAAACTTGTTGTTTTATTGAATGACTAACTTGGCTTTATAAAGCCATAACACATCAACGGAAACAAACAGAAATAGCTAAATAAATGGGATAAAACTCAATGAAAATAATTAAAAGTTTCTTAGCTACAATGCAGGAGCTTCGTTATTGACTTTTGACCAGGCAGCAACTTTTACCAGTTCCAACAAATCCTCCCCTAAACTGGAGATTCCCATCTTCAGTTTATATCCGACAGCTTGCAGACTCCTAACATTGCCCTTAGCTTTTCATAAATTTCTAACCTCAGTGGCTTTGTCATAATATCGGCTACTTGTAACCCAGTGTCACAGTGAGCCATTTTGATAACTCCATCATTTACCAGATCACGCAAAAAATGAAATTTGACATCGATATGTTTGCTGCGCCGATGAAATACTGGATTTTTTGCCAACTTGATAGTGGACATATTGTCACAAAACATAGTCGTAGCTCCTTCTTGTTTCCATCCCATACACTCCAATATTCTCCTAAGCCAAATAATTTGACAAGCGCAGCCTGCCGACGCAACAAATTCAGCTTCTGTGGAAGAGAGAGTTACCACCGACTGCTTTCTTGAAGCCCAAGAAACCACTGCATCGGAAAGAAACATAGCATATCCAGATGTGCTACGACGAGTCTCTATATCACCAGCGTAATCTGAATCAGAGAAGGCCACCAGTTCATTGTTACCGTTCTTGCGATACCAAAGTCCATACTCCATTGTGCCTTTAATGTATCTAAACACCCTCTTCGCAGCTAGCATATGTGTTTCTGAAGGATTTTCCATGAACTTAGAGAGTAAACTCAGAACATACATGAGATCAGGACGAGTGGCAGCCAAATACATCAAGCAACCAACCATTTGCTTGTACAAAGTTGCATCTGCCTTCTTTTCGGAATCTTCTTTGAGCAACATTGTTCCTGGAACAATTGGAGTTTTAACCTCATTGCATGACTCCAGTTTAAACCTATGCAAGATATCTCTTGCATACTGTCTTTGACATATAAAAATTCCCGAGTCACCTTGTATTACTTCAACCCCAAGAAAATGTTTCATTTCTCCCAAATCTGTCATGTCGAACTCCGATTTCATAGAACTTTTGAATTCCTCAATCATCCTTTCATTGTTTCCCGTAATCACAAGATCATCAACATAAAGTGATAGTATTATAATGTTACCTTTTGAGTCGGACTTGATAAAAAGGGTATGTTCATGAGAACATCTGATAAATCCTACCCTTTTGAAATATGCATCAACTCTGCTGTACCAAGCTCTCGGAGCTTGTTTCAACCCGTATAAGGCTTTCTTTAATTTGTACACATGATTCTCCTTCCCGGAAATAATGAATCCCTCGGGTTGATGAATGTATATCGTCTCTGCAAGTTCACCATGTAAAAACGCAGATTTGACATCAAGTTGAAATACCTTATAACCACGTTGAGCAGCAAGACTAATAATGCATCTGATAGTGTCCCATCTAGCTACTGGTGCAAAGACTTCGGTGTAGTCAATTCCATATTGCTGAGTATAGCCTTTTGCGACAAGCCGCGCTTTACACTTATCGACGTCACCAGATTCATTAAGCTTTGTTTTGTAAACCCATTTAACACCAACTGGCTTAGCGCCCTCAGGTAGAATACACAGCTCCCATGTATCATTTTTTTTAATTGCATCCATTTCTTGTTGCATAGCAATTCTCCATCTTTCATCTTTGACTGCTTCTTCAAATGTTGTAGGGTCAGTAGTAAGTGAAATGTGAAATGCAAATTGACTCAGTGGATCCTCACCTTCCACCATACCCTTAGACTGAAGTAAGCTGAGACCTTTATAATTCAAGTGTCCATATCGACAGTGCCAGAGGTAGGAAGGATCATCTTCACATGTACTGTAGCATGCTGATCCAGATTGTAGAATCTTTACACTTAATGTAAACATACGATTAGACCTCATCTTGGATTCCATAATGAGACCCCGCTTTGGATGGTATACCTTGCACGCTCCATCTTGAATAATAATTGTGAGTCCACGTTCTTGTAATTGACCTACACTCAGCAAGTTATTCATGAGTTCAGGAATGTAGTACACATTGGTTATCACCTGAGTGATTCCGTTAATTTGTAGCTTTACATTTCCTTTTCCCATCACTTTCATTCGCGCATCATTGCCTAGCTTTACCGAATGACGGAAGTTTTCATCCAGATCACAGAACCAGGCTTTGTTTCCACTCATATGATTACTGCAACCAGAATCGATGAACCATATCTCCTCCCCTGATGCACCTTTGTTTTTCTCAGATGCTTCCTTCCTCAATTCCATGTTATCATGATATGCCATTAACACCACATCTCCTGTTTCCTCTTCAACCTGAGTATAGTTGACTGCTTTCTCGATCGCGGGACACTCGTACTGGAAGTGGCCTAAACGATGACAATTGTAGCACTCTACTAGTGCTTTATTTAGTGGTCCTCTTCCCGCCGACCTACCTCTTCCTCGACCACCTCTTCCTCTACCTCTAGAACCAAGCCACTGATTTTTTCGCTTCTCATCATCAACTTTTAATGCTTGCTCTTCCTCCTGTTGACCAATTAATCTTTGTTCCTGTACAAGCAATGTACTATGTAGTTCATCAATTGACATAGTGTCAGTGTTAGTGGACTGCTCAATAGCGCAAACAATGTAGTTGTATTTGGAAGGTAGAGATCTCAAAATCTTTGAAACCACTGATGCTTCGGGCATGTTTTCTCCATTGGCTTTCATCTTATTCACAATAACAAGAGTCCTGGATAAATACGAATCAATTCGTTCATCTTCCTTCATGTGAAGAAGTTCATACTCTTTTCTCAAAACATGTAGCTGGGCCCTTTTCACCTTGGTTGAGCCTTCAAATTTCTGTCTCATGGATTCCCAAATGATTTTTGAACTGCTCTTATCAAGAATCGTTTCAAGGATCTCCCTATCAATAGCCTGGAACAGAAAGTTTTTCACTTTCAAATCCTTCAACATGGCCTCATCCACTTTCTTTTTTGCTTCACCTCCATCTACTGGCTTTGGCGGAACTCCTTCCTCAATCAAGTGCCACATCTCTTTACTCCTGAGAAAATTCTCCATCAACATAGACCAATGATCAAAATGACCATCGAATCTCGGAATAGCTGGTTGCACAAACTTGTCTCCCGAAGCCATACTCAGATTGACAATGATCTGCTGTCACTTGTCCAATCTTTTTCAAGAATCTGCAGCTCTTGAACTCCGCTCTACTCTCAACCTAAAATATGCTATTTTAGGTTATCACTCCACTGATGCTAGGTCCCTTAACCAGCTCTGATACCACTTGTTACTGCTATTTGAGATAAAAATGAACTTGGAAACTTGTTGTTTTATTGAATGACTAACTTGGCTTTATAAAGCCATAACACATCAACGGAAACAAACAGAAATAGCTAAATAAATGGGATAAAACTCAATGAAAATAATTAAAAGTTTCTTAGCTACAATGCAGGAGCTTCGTTATTGACTTTTGACCAGGCAGCAACTTTTACCAGTTCCAACAGGATTGGCTACGCCGATGGGAGGTGGTGTTAGTTCTTTGAATGTGCAGTTGAGGAAGGAGCTGGATTTGTATGCTTCGGTTGTGAATTGTTATAATTTGCCGGGGTTGAGTAGTAGGTATGAAGGTGTGGATATTGTTGTTATTAGGGAGAATACTGAAGGTGAGTATGCGGGATTGGAGCATGAAGTTGTGCCAGGAGTCATCGAAAGTCTTAAGGTTTGAGTTTATCTGCTTGTTTGTTTGCGTTAAAATTTCAGTTGTTTGGTTTTGATGAACATGTATTTTAAGTAGATAAGTTGAGTCGCATTTCATATTTCGTAGACGATAGATATCATTATTATCCTCTTGAGAAATATAAAATTTTATTTTTAATCATTTTTATCGAATTGAACAAAGTAATTTCATCATTCGTCTCAATTTATTTCAAGTTAGTCACTTTAATTTCAATTGAATTATGTGAAAAAGAAAGGCCCGTATATGGAGGCTGTTATTATGCTACATATGATGATCTTGCTGTATTAATGGATACGGATGTTGTTTACAGGTGATAACAAAGTTCTGCTCCGAGCGAATCGCGAAGTATGCCTTTGAGTACGCTCACGTGAACAATAGAAAGAAGGTGACTGCTGTTCACAAAGCAAACATTATGAAGCTTGCAGATGGTTTGTTTCTGGAATCATGTCGTGAGGTGGCATCAAAATATCCTGAAATAGAATACAATGAAATAATTGTTGACAATTGCTGCATGCAGCTTGTATCAAAGCCTGAGCAGTTTGATGTCATGGTATTTTTTCAATCTACGCGTTGCCTAACAAGCTCCAATATATACGCCGTGAATCTTTCCCTAGGACTAATAACATTGGTGATAATTTATGGTTTCATATCTTTTTTCTAGGTAACACCCAACCTTTATGGAAATCTTGTTGCGAATACAGCAGCTGGTATTGCTGGTGGCACTGGAGTTATGCCTGGAGGTAAGCTATCACATAATTATCTCTTACTTATCAGTTCCATTGTCTCAGTTTCCTTGGATACGTATCGAACTATTTTTCAAGGATGTAAAGCAAATAAAATAGTTGTTATTTTAATAGGAGTATAATTGGGTTTGTTATAGGTCTGTTCACTATTGACCATATGAGCTGTTTCTCAGCTCTATGCACTCAGAATATATAGTGTTTTCTGTATTTGAACCCTATTTTTCAATATAGTGAGAGTCCTGGAAGATTTTGAACTTGCACCAGAATTTGTATTGCAAAGATGTCACTCTTCTGATAGCTCTTCTCGCCATGGATGCACTGTTTTATTGTAAAGTTAGGTCTGACCTTATGGTGATATAAATACAGGAAATGTTGGAGCTGATTATGCTGTCTTTGAGCAAGGAGCCTCTGCAGGGAATGTGGGAAATGAAAGAATTATTCAAGCCAAGAAAGCAAATCCGGTTGCACTGCTGCTGTCATCTGCCATGATGCTTAGACATCTTGAATTTTCTTCATTCGCCGATCAATTAGAAAATGCTGTGCAACGAGTGATTGCAGAAGGCAAGCATCGCACAAAGGACCTTGGCGGAGACAGCACCACACAAGAAGTTGTCGACGCTGTTATAGCAGCACTGGAATGAAGTCTGTATTCACACCATTACCTGTCAGCATCACTACCTTTCCTTAGAATCTTCGGTTCAGAGGTCATTTTTGCTCGTCCTTGATCCCATTTTCTCTTATAATAAAGTAAGCCGCTGAGCCTACACAGACAACCTCTATACAAAATGCTGCTGAAGCACAACACCAAGTTTTTAGTAGACTTATTGGCATTGTTGATCAATCAACTGGTCGTTGGTAATATCTCCGGCAATGTTGCATGTTCATGCATCTTCTTCATATAATCTATCTACAAACCTCTACAGTCATTTTTTCTTTACTCCAATTAATCAGTGTGGTTCGATAACGAAATTGAACCGAAGCATCATGTTTTGGTTCCTTAATTGAGCCGTAGATCAATTACGGCCCTAACCGGTTCAATCGAAGCGTCAGGTTTCACTTTCTTTGTGCGATCGGAGTTGTGGTCGTTTCCGCAGCTAGAGAGAGATGTGGTGGCTCGCGAGTAGCGGCGGCGGAGGAGGAAGTGGAAGAACCGTAGCGACGACGCTGCTTAGATACTTTTCTAGAGAGCGTGCAGTAAATGTGAGGAAGATTAATCCAAGGCTGCCGCCACAGGAAGCGTCAGCAGTCGCTCAGAATCTGTATCAAGTTATTAAGGAGCGAGGGCCTCTCACCGTCTCTGGTACTTGGACTCAGGCTAAGGTACTTCTTATCTCTCCCGTTGTAACTCAATTGTGTAGGAATGTATTTTGTTTGAGGATATCACTACAAATGTTCTAAACCCTAAACCATATTGAATTTAATAAAGGCATAGTTAGTGACTGCAAAATTTTCCTTGGATCAGAGTTTATTGTTCTGCAGGATTCAAAAGATTATTCCTTTACACGAATGATGAACTATTGTAAGTAGTAGATAGTTCGATAGGGAGTCATATCTTTTTTACTATAAAAATGCACCATTAATTGTAAGGTTATGCACTATACTATATTGGCGCAGCTTAATGTGCCGGCAATGTGTATTTTAAGCAACTCGTGAGTTGGGTGATTTGCTCAAAAGCTTCAGAATTTTCATCTGTATTGTTTCCAGAGATATTACGATTGGTTCTCTTGTTACTGTATTCTTGGTAATTCAAGCGTAGTCTACTTAAGTTCTCAGGGAGAACACTGATGGACTTTGTGTTGACAGTTGCAAACGATCAGTTAACATTCTATAAAAGCTCTACCCTGAAACAAACAAGCTTATTTAAGAAGTTATTGAGCAAGTTAGTTTTACTGTAGATTGTAGACTGGTATTGATGTTGCTCTCTCATAAAATATGTGTGTTTTGGTTTAGTAAATTGTAAACCTACCATACCATCAATGAATTACATCGACACTCCTACTCTGAAATTAAGAAGTTACACTGACTATAGTTCGTCCATATTTTTGTAAAATTGATTAGTGAAAGATCCCTTGACATATTTATCTTTGACAGGATGCAAGTGTTGACGGACTGAGCAGCAAAACCCACTTGAAGCTACTGTTAAAATGGATGCAGGGAAGAAAAATGCTTAAGCAGTTTTGCCTCCATGCTGGTTCAAACAAAAAGTTTTTGCTATGTACTCTTCCTGAGGATCCTCATGTCACTAAAATGAGAGAATCCGACGATCATCCGCTGACTCCGAAGCGTTCCAAGTCAAAGAAGAAGATAACAAAAAAGACAAAGTCAAAGAAATAGTTGTTGACCCAAAAGTTTCCTGGATACATCGTCTAGAGAAAATGATCGACTAGATATCCTCAGCCAAGGCATTTTTTCAGGTATACTGTCACATGAAGTCGGGGTTGCAATGGGTTGGTCTAGTTGCCTTGTCTTTTGTTTAATAACGTCAGAGTCCATGAACCAGGTAACTCCATTCTTGAATTTCTTTGTTTTGATTAACTTCTTAGTTTCTGCACCAATGATTTGTGGCTTCGTTTATGGTGAATGTTTTTTTAACAGTTCCTCTTTTTTACATTTGTTTTTATAAAATACTAAAAACAATCCTAAATGAATTGACAACTCTGTCTTAACACTGAGCGTGATACTTTTCCAACAGTCCAGTTTTCATACCTTAATTCATCATATTAAATTCCCAAGTATAGAAAATGGACCGGCACTGTCCACTGCATCTAACTTAAGCTTTAGTGCAAATCTTAATCAACAAACAAGAAAAAGTCAAGAAAACGCGTTGTGGAATGCGTAATCAGCTCCTCAAACTTGACACAGATAGCCCACCCAACCGACCTACAACACAACACACTTCCTTCTAGATTTTTACAATGTTAATTTCTTGTGCTGTTCCAACTACCACGTCTACTTTGTGCTTCATGATTCACATAAAAGTAACAATAATTCGAACCATTATAAGCCTAGCATGCTCCGCTCGTCGCTTAACAAAAAGTATACCAACTCGTACCGAAAATTTTAATCTCAACAAACTAGGAAATTCGCAAATGAATAAAATGCTGGAAAAAAGTGCTATGTAGGAAATATTGAACTGTTCACAGCGGATTATATATATATTACAGCGAAACAGGAAACACTTGGTCTTGTAAATTATGCTCTATACACAAAACGTATTTATTGTTACAAAGCATTAGTATCCTTCTTCTGGGAATAAAATGCTTTGCTCGCTCTTACTCTCTTTTTTCTGAACTGTAAAGGACATTCCTTGTCCCATCCCATCTCAAACTTTGATATCTTCTTTGAATATATCCAGTAAAGACAGTGCCTGCATATATGATTGACATGCCTTAGGAACGTAATCAAATTGGACACGGAAATATGCAGAAGTGATTAATGGCAATGGGATACAATGCGGAATTTATAATTTATTTACCTCTGGAATGTTGAGCTCTAGTCGGAACTTAGGACCGTCATAGTGATGCAAAATTGGCCTGAAGGAATCTTCTTCCAGGGGTTCACATATTTTTCTAGTAACTACTTTCACCTGAGCAGGGAATCGAGATTCTCCGGGACATTTCTTGTCCTCCCAAGCTGTCGGGTCAATGTTACTTCCACCAAAACTCGCAGCCTATAAAAATGTCATTTTTATCATCCAAAATAATCACAACCGCCTCGTTATTAATAGCTAGTACTATAGTTCAATTATGCAAAACAAATAAAGTTTGATTTGGAAAATTGTCAAAATCAGACAAAAAGACCAATTATTTCTAATAGTAACTTACGAAATTCAGTAGAAGTAGCTTACCTCAAAAACACCGTGCAGTTGGTGAGTAGAGTAGTTGTAGAGGAAAAGGGGCAGCCCGGGAGTTATAGCTCTCACCGAATCACGGTAGCGCGGAGGCAGCCCTGTTTACAAGACTTATCAGTAACAATGAAACATCCATAGAACACTCGCAACACAAAAAGTCTAAATAAAATTAAGAAGCATCACTAAGCAGATAATTACCAAAGAGTTGTCTTTGCAAATTTTCTTGCATAGTATCATTGTTGCACACAAATATGTATCCACCAACAGTCTCGTTCCTAGGGAGTGATTCAGAAGGTGGAAGCGTCTTAAACCTCTTCTCAACTGCTCCTCCAGCACTCCCATTGTTGTTGTTGTTGTTGTTGTTGTGCTATTAGTATTATTATTGTTGTAATTCTTGTTACCTTGATGATTCTTCTTGCCTCCATATTTCATTCCAAAATCCTCGTTACTCACTTGTTTGTTGTTATTCTTCGCATAACTCTTAAACCCACCTCCAACAACGCTGTTGTTGTTATTGTTGTAATTCTTGGAGTATACCCCCTTGTTGAATCCTCCATTGCTGTTGTTGAACTTATGATTATCACCTCCCCAGTTGACATCAGTCTGATTGAGATTGAGATCAACAGCTGAGTTGAATCTGTTAGTAAAGTAATCCATCTCAACACCACCTCCAGCGTTTTTATTGTTGAAAGTACTAATCTTTGATGAGTTGAATCCATGATTGAAGTCTCCCATCTGCTGCTGCTGGGAGTTGTTGTGGTTGTTACTATAAGTGAATTCATCAGGTAGCAACTTGGGTGTGTCAGATTTAAAGTTGATAAAATCATTGTTGTTGAGATTGGTGGTGGTGCGTTTGGAGACATAAGAAGTGCTCCAGATGGAATCATTGTTGATGAGTATATTGTTGTTGTTTGATCCTCGGAGTTTGTCGCTGAACTGCCAAAACTGCTGCTGCTGATCCATTTTGCTGATCTGGGGTTGTTTGATTTCTTGGTGTGAAAGCAAGATGAATGAGATCTGAGGTTTTGGACTTTGGAAGAGAGAAGAGTTGCGGTGTGAGGGTATTTATCGATTTATTGACTTGGACTTTGGTGGCAGGAAATTTCGAGGAAGGGAGTGATTGACGTGTTGATTTGTCGAAGTGGATTCAAACCGCGTAAGGCTATGGTGTTTTTTATATACTAAATAAATATTACATGTCTCATTTTCTTGCTTGCTAAGTTTTGAAATGTTACATCATTAAATATATGTTTCAATTTCAGATGATATATTGATTTGATCTTGTCTCATTTCAGACATCCTGCTTATCTTATCATTAAGCACTATGCTGATTCATACTTCAGGAACTGTTCTCATCTGATGTAGTTCAACTAAAAAAAGTGCTACAACACATCACGAGAGCTTTATTAATATGTTCCTAAATTTCATAAATATAAAGCGATGTTATGTCAGAAGGTTCTGTTGTGTATGGAATAAAGAAGGTTCATGTTGTCTGATTTTGAATGTTTTGCATGCTGTGACACAGCAAAAATGAAATTCCTAGTCCTTGCGCATGAGGGAGACTCCTACTGGAGCTTTCTGGAGTTGCTCTCAACTTGACAATTAGGCGTGGAGGCAGAGGATACAGTTGTATTCGTAGAAGGATCATTTACCATGATGTCGGCAGAGTATTTCTTGATTCTCATGGAGATGAGAACACTGGATGCAATACCCAGTGAAGGGAATATATAAGACCATATTTGTGACTTCTGAGATCCGGAAGCAGAAGCCACTGCTGCACCAGCAAGGCTGCCAATGGATGTGTTCTGTAGGATCATAGGAAGGCAGCCGATGACAGTAGGGAATAGGAAATCCTTTAGGAATCTGACTTTTGTTGCTGCTAGTGCATAATTAATGACGTACGAAGGTATGGGTGAAAAACGAGCGAGGACGACGAATTTCCATCCATCTTTTTCAACCCCTCTTGAAAGCATATTGAAATATTTGTTGTTTTCGGCCCACTTTGTTGCGGAAGTTGACCTCTTAAGGACCAACCTAATATCAAAGACAATAGTTTTAATTAACAGGAGAATCTTTTTACACAGTTTTAAATGGTAAATAATATCTGAATCGTATAAAACCACAACAGCAACTAATAATTGATAAAATGATAACATTCGTAAACATGGTTCAACGTAAAATTGCATATCACTGCAAGGCAATGTGTGCTTAGTTTCCATATATTTATGTATATTTAAGCAATATAGGGGTTTTGTACCCCACAAGTCCAGTTCAGATTTTGATACAACAAATGTGGCATAAATTGCAGACAGGCTAACACATAGGCTGAATTTAAACATACCAATAAAGGAAATAACTGAGCATAGTTCATAACCAGAGAGATTCTACATGTCTGAATCATATGCTGAAACTTAGTAGAGAGTTGAGTGTTGATTGAAGGAAACACATCTGGTTATAGTAAATAGTTCCAAATAATAATATTCCAAAAAATACTCTCGAGTGGTGAAACCGCTAATATTCACCAATTAGCATATACGTTCGGTTGACTAATATAAAAATCAGATAAAGGCCTTATTAATCAGATGAGTGGTAGTTGTATATCAGAGCTATAACGGGCACACAGATAGCTGACTTTCAAATAAGTTCCTCTAAATAAAGAGGAAAAATGATATAAGAAACAACTTATAGGTGTCTGCGCCCTTTCAAAGTAACCAAGTACTTGAATGAGAATGAGACTTAATCATGAAACCCTCGTCTCCTTCCAGCAATATGAAATTAAAATTTCATTTGATTCCTAATTCAATTAGAAATATTTTCTTCTACTAGAATCATCATATTAAACAAAAGCTTAGAAACAAACTTCAAAGTTCCACACTTTTTTAGACTAACATATTCAACGATCACCAAGCCCTTGCATACACCAAAACTAAAATAGCAATACACCAAAACTACATCTTACAATTCCACTAGGTTTGGCTTTTATCATATTTGATAGCACAAATACATACCAAACACGACAAAATGTTAGTATTGTACTAATTGGATCGTCCTTAACAACACATTACCTAAACTTCATACCATTTTCACGCATACAACGCACGAACTACCTAACAGATCATCAAAATTAAGCGAAAAGAGAATCAAAAATCAACTCAATTACAGTAAAAGAGAGTTAAGAAGCTGACCGACCTGCCGATCCAAAACGAGAGCGAAGCCCCAAGAATCTTTGCAGCAAAAACACACAAAACAGCATTAACAAAACCGAACAAAAGCGAAGCTCCAGCCTCAAAGAAAACAGCATAAGGCAAACAGAAAGCGAGAGTAAGAGTATGAACAGCCACATAAGCTGGAATCGCCCAAAACCCTAATCGGCTTGCGATTTCATTTGCGAATTGGATAAATGCGTCTTTGTCTATGTTGTACTGCTGGCTTAGATGTCTCATTCCTCCGATTACGACCGCCAAAATCGCTATTTTGAGCCACAAATTTGACATTTTGAGTGGAGTTGTGAGACGGATCGACGATGAATTTGATCTGATTTGGGGACAACAAATCGGCCGTTTAAGGTTGTCTTTGGTTTAATTATTTGGGGAGCGCCTCTGGTGGATCCATTATTGTGTGATGGATACATGAGTCCAGATCTGGACCTTACATGTCATAGATTGAGTAGCTTGGATTGTTACACGTGTCTGGGGCTGAGGGTAGTTTAGTTTGGTTATGAATGAATTGGGAGTTAATGTGTCGAGGGTAGTTTGGTCTTTGTGTCAGTCTCTCACCTTCTCACACCTACGCTCCTCTGACACCTCTAACCCGCTCCTCTGTGTCGTCTCTCACCTTCTCACCTAATTCGCGAAATCAACTCACGTTCAAACCATCTCGAGACGCAGCAGAGAGGGAGGAAATCAAAACCAGAGAGACGACGAAGAGGCGACCGTCATGGGTCTGGATGGAGATCGGGATCTGAAGAGACGACGGACGATTGGTCTCGGATCGTCTCAGTGAGATAGAGTCGTCGATTGTGGAGGTGATGCAGGCGACCTTCATGGGTCTGGATGCGAATGTCTGGTTTGAGGATGTCTGGGTCAGCGTCGTAGATGTCGGTTCCGATGTAGACGCCGTTTTGGGATTTAGGGTTTTGGCGGCGAGGTTGGGGAACGAGTTGAGGAAGCTGGTGAAGAGGAAGACCGACGGGAGTTTGAATCGGGCGGTGAAGAGGAAGACCGACGAAGAGGAAGACCGACGAAGAGACGACAGCGTGGGTCTGCTTGTTGGCCGTGAACCGACCTCCGTTTTGGATCCTAGAGGTAGTCCTAGTCCACCCAACTCGTCTTCCATGCTGGCTTCTTCTAAAAGTAGCTCCGCCAGCGGCGGCGGTGTCGCAAGACTCCCGGCAACACAAGAGGTATGAGGGTCGAAGTCTGCAGAAATTGGTATTTCGTTTTTAGTCAAACTCCTCCAGCGAGCCCTAGACGGTTCTGATTAACCGTCCAAATCGGCGCCGGTTAATTCTCCGCTGTCCAACTAGGTACACTCCCGCCGCATTAGGTCAAATTGAAAGTTTACAATTTGACTGTAAACTCGTTGGTACTGTGGATCGGTGATGGTACGATGAGTTAGGGAATCTTGTATTTCTTATTAATATAATGATTGCTTTATGTTGCTTATGATTGTGCGGTTAGTGTTGTTTTTATTATGGTAGATATGTGAGATTGTGTTGGTATAGATTTGGGAAGCGAAATGGCTGTTTGTGAGGTGCCGATAATTAGATTAGTTTGGTTTGGAGAGCTCAGGTTGTGATATTTAGTGTGATTGTGTGTGTGTATCGGTTGAGTGGTTTGTAAGGGGATGTAGTGTATTAAGGTATTCATGGTCTTCGGTGCTAATTTTGTTTGATTATTCTGATTTGGGGAGTTTTTTTGTTGTTGCAGAACTTCTGAAATGGAGAATTGTGTTATCAGTGCGGATGTATTTTAGCGAATTGGGCATTTTGAGTTAACATTTGGAACATATAACTTATCGAACTTGTTGTTGCACTTTGTTAATGCACCTTATTATTGCACTTCTCTGTTGCATTGCACTTCTCTGTTGCACCTTGTTGTTGCACTTTTATGATGCACCTTGTTGTTGCACTTTCTGATGCACCTTGTTGTTGCACTTTTCTGTTGTATTTTGTTTTTGGGTCGCAGAGTAACAATGCAAGTTTGAAATGCACATGTGAAATGCAGCAAGGAAATCAATTTGTAATTTGTAATTGCATTTGTTAGATCATATTGAAAACATTACTGCGAAGCCGGGTAAAAGCAACGTGTTAGATCATGCTGATGCGTTTTGATTTTGCATTTGTAATTTGCATTTTATATTTGCATTTTCAATTTGCATATTCGAAAGGGAAATCAATTAGATTGTCGCAACATACAAGGAAATTACAATGTTTTCATCAAAAAGTTTATTTATCAAAATTAAATTCATCAAAATGTGATTTGCAAGTAAAATACAATTTCTAATGGTTTTGCATCAGCATATTGCTCTGAACGTCCACCAGCCATCTATTTAACCAACTTTAAAGTACGGAAGCATATTAAATTTATATAAAATAGCAATACAATGAACATGGAACACAATTGCAGGTTTAATGCAACTCTAAAATGCAACTGCAAAATGCAAGATCAAAATGCATGTGTGAAATGCAGCAATGAAATGCGATAACTAAATAAACTGAATTTCATTCAACAGGGCGTACAATCAGCACATTGCTCCAAACGTCCACCAGCCATCTAACCTTAAACCCAAAACCCTAAACCTTAAATCCTAAACCTTAAATCATAAACCCTAAACCTTAAACCCTAAAGCTTTAAACACTAAACAATAAACTTTAAACCCTAAATCCTAACACAAATGAGAATCCCCCTGCTGCATAGGTTCGGTAGAAATAGACTGAAAATTTTGTTCATGCTTGGAGGTTAAGTGCTCTGCAAACAACGAAGTCCAATATGTTACCCCATTCGGCGATGTAGTCACTAAACAATGGAAATCATTTGTTACCGTACAACTATGATTACCATCTGCCAACACAACAGAAAAAGAGTAAATGATACGGAAACATATTAAATTTATACAAAAATAGCATTACAATGAACATGAAACACAATTGTAGCCTTAATGCAACTGTAGAAATGCAACTGCAAAATGCAAGACCAAATGCATGTGTGAAATGCACATGCGAAATGCAACAATGAAATGCGATAACTAAAATCATGGTCTTCGCATTGATTCCCACCCAAAACATAGTCTCGCACTGATCTTCGTATTGAGTCCAATATGTTGCCCCATTCGGCGATGTAGTCACTAAACAATGAGAATCATCCGTTACCATACAACTGCGATTTCCAACTGCGAACAGAACACAATTTAGGTAAAATGATACTGAAGCATATCATTTTTGTTCAAAATAATGCAATGCAACACAACACAGGGACGACTGCATGCTGAAGTGCAATTGGAAAAAATGAAACTATGGGATGCAACTACAAAGTGGCAATAGTAAGGTGCAAATGTAGGTGCAACAGTTAAAATGCAGTTGATAGTGGATTATTTGGTTTTACAAACGGATGAGAATGGTTGAGATTATGAAAATGGTAGAAAATGAAAAGCTTGGATTATGAAAATGGTGGGATTGATTAAGGAGAGAGGGTTTGGATTATGAAAATGGTGGGGAAATGAAAAAAGCTTGGATTATGAAAATGTAAGACTGATTAAGGAGAGAGGGTTTGAATTATGAAAATGATGGAGAAATAAAAGCTTGGATTATGAAAATGGTGGGATTGATTAAGGAGAGAGGGTTTGGATTATGAAATGGTGGGGAAATGAAAAAAGCTTGAATTATGAAAATGTAAGATTGATTAAGGAGAGAGGGTTTGAATTATGAAAAATGATGGAGAAATGAAAAAGCTTGGATTATGAAAATGGTGGGATTGATTAAGGAGAGAGGGTTTTTGGATTATGAAAATAGTGGGTTTGTAAGGAGAGAGAATATGAGAGAAGGTGAGGAAGGTACAATGCATTTAATGCAACATCAACACTTACAATCAACACATTTAATGCAACTAATTGGTACAACAACCTAACTATGCCTAAAGTACCCCTAGTTGGATGAAGAAAGTTGGAATAAGTGGGGGGTGAGTGGGGCACGTGGCTTCATCTCCTTAATTCAATCAAGGGGTGAGATTAGGACTCATGGATCCACCAAATAGTAGTGGATCCACCAGAGTAAATCCCTAATTATTTGTATTGGATTTATAAGTATGAGTTTTTTGTTTTTTTATAGGATGAGTTTTATTCTCGATTTTTCATTTAACAACTGAATTAAGAAAAACAATTCCAAGGGGCAAGGGTGGGCCATTGAATATTGGATTTTTGCAAGTCTTGGGCTGGGCCATCCTGTATGTTTCATATTGGGCCGATATGAGAGCCCAGTTAGATTCATTGTAAAGGAAAATTTGCAAAGCCCTGACCATCAAGAATGTCAACTTTCTCAACCTTCATCTTCCTCATCCTCCTCCACTCAATCACCACCACCATCAAATGCTCACCAACTCCAACCCCATGGCCACCCCAATTCCACTCAATCCTCTTCATGAACTACTCCAACTCCCTCCAACTCATTGACCTCTGGTATGACTACCCAAACGGCCGCAACTTCAACCTCATCCGTGACCAACTCAGCAACCAAATTCTCCATGATTTGGAATGGAACAACGGCACTTCCTTTTTCTACACCCTCGATGAGAGTAAACAATGCCGAAGTGCCCAGTTGGAGGTGGGTATTCTGAGGCCGGATTGGTTGGATGGAGCTGAGTATTTAGGGCAGGAGAGTGTTAATGGATTTTTGTGTAATGTGTGGAAAAAAGTTGATTTTATTTGGTATTATGAGGATGTTGTGAGTAAAAGGCCTGTTTTTTGGAGGTTTTATACTGGACGGATGGCGCATGTTATGACTTTTGAGGTTGGGGCTGCTTTGGAGGATGAGGCGTGGCAAGCGCCAGTTTATTGCTTTTCCAAGAGTGGAGGTGATGATGATTCTGAACGTTTTAGTGTTTTGCGTGAACATAATGGTGTTTCGATGAGATTACCTGTGTCTGAATAATGTTTCGAGGGGATTGCGTGTGTCTGAATAATGTTTCATTAGTGTAATGGAAATGTGAGTGAGTTTTAAGGAGTATGTATAATAATGTTCTTGGCAATCAGAAGTCAGACAAGTTATCGTTTTAGTTGAGTTTTGGGTAACTTGTTTACTTGTGCTTTGTTGAATGCGTGAAATGTGACTAGAAGTTTATGGAGTTTGAGTGTGATGCAAATGTAATCGGGTTAATGGAGTATAATAACATTACACTTTTAGTCATCTTCAAGAACCATCTTGAGATTTTGGAGTTATTTCCTTCCTAGAAACATTTGGAAGCACTTTTAGTTTCTCGACGTTTCATATTACAAAATCTTTCTTCTGAGCTCTCTTTTAAAGACAACTATAGTGAAGTTGTTTGATTCATCAAGGAAAAGAACTTTTAATCCATTTTCATTTGACATATGCTCAAGTTTCAGTAACCTCAAGTTCTCCAGGGTACAAATACTTAAAATATTTCATAGCGGCCGAATGCACAGCTACAATAAAAACTTGTCCACTAGAAAAAGTATCTCATCCGAGCATCTTTCATCATGGTCTCATACACAGCTTTGACCTGTCAATACAAAAAATGTTATTACAGAGATTGTTGAAGCAACAGGACTCTTCTGTTCTACATAAGATATCTGTAAGGTGTTGCGAGAAGACCTGATCTCTTGAGATAACCTGAACTGGTCCAATGTTAACGGATATGTATCTTCCCATTGAGGACACCCTTTTTCTCACACTTGCCTAGTGCCACACAAAAAGGGTTAGTAGAGATACTGGCGTTCAATCTTTGCAATCGATTTTTTATAAAAATTAGATATCGCGAAAATAATCAGCATTGTCAGACTGAACAGCTACATTACTATTTGATCACTCAGATTAGCCAGATACATACAGGAGGAATGGGCTGCTGGAGGACGGATTCAACTGCCAATACCATTGCATCCGCAAAGTCATCACCTCCGCTGCCTATTGCTATAAATTTTCTAGATGCTGGATATGAGTTCACCTTGCCAAGTAAGAATTCATAATCAGACAATGTTTTATGAAATGTGTAAGTATATAAATAGAAAACAATTTACCCATGTGATCCAAAGAATTTCGATCATTTTCTGGATCATTGGTTATTTTATCTGCAACTAGCAAATTAGATGTATCAAAAGATTGTAAAAGGTGATTTTAGAACAGTGCTGTTAATTATTTCATAGATATGAGCTGACCTTTCAGAGAAGGCGAAGAAGATAATTCCTGCAAAGGTGACAGAGTGCCATTATATTTGTTACTCGTACGATGAATTTGGCGGATGGACTGCAATGAACTAAATTCATATCGAACTTGATTGCAACACAGGGTGGATGTTGCACTCAAAGGTATCCTGGAAGAAGCAGAAGACACCATCAGAGTACCATTAGATAAAAAGGACAATTGCAGTAAACCACCATTATTATGTCCCAGTTTGCAGAAAACCCACCATTATAACGAAAAATTACGAAACGGGTATATTATAATTCTGCCGTTAACCAAAAACCACCTGACTACTGTTCCGTTACTTGAACCGTTAAAAGCGTGTGGGCTTATTAATTTAATAATATTTTTTTTATTTTTGTTAATTACCAAAAACCACTATTATAATATCCATTTTACGAAAAACCACCATTTTAATAATTGATTATCAAAGTACTACCAACTGCACTGTTCATGCTAAAACAGAGGCTCGTATGACATTTAACTCGTTTATATATGTCTACTAGCTATATGATGCTTCAATTTAATCTTGATGGATGTCAATGAAGAAAATAATGCTAGAAAATGCAAAAGAAAACTCATGTTTGAGAATTTATAATTATCAATGTGGAATGGTTACCGACTGTTCGATTCAAATATAATAATTTTCCTCCTTTTATTTCTATGAAATATGATTTATTACATCACTATTTTTAAACTATAACTGTTGTACTATATTGATCTAAAAGATTCAACTATGTATTAAAGATTCAACTACTTTTAAACTCATGTTTTGTTTAATGAACCGTAATTTTGTAGAGAAGAGTAATAATATCTTGCTAATCAAAGATAGCTAAAATTGTAGCCTCAACATCGTTACCTAGCGTTACCTAACAGAGTTGAATACCCACGCGTCAACATAATAATTTTGTAGGAAGAGTAATAATATCGTACTTAGTTGTTAAAATAGTGGTTTTCTGCAAAACAATATATTATAATGGTGGTTTTCTGCAATTGTCTAAATTGAAGTTTAATACCCACGCGTCATGTGGCGCGTGTTGTACAGTTTCTAACGGAGTTAGGTCAATGGTGGTTTTTGGTTAACGGCAGAATTATAATATACCCGTTTCGTAATTTTTCGTTATAATGGTGGTTTTCTGCAAACTGGGACATAATAATGGTGGTTTACTGCAATTGTCCCTAGATAAAATGACTCTCGCAAAGGTTGAAGCTTTTAGCGCCATTTCTGATAATTAATTCTTCATGCATTCCTCAGCAGGTGATGCAACATAGTGAGGAGGTTGCTATTTCTGATATCTGGCTGAGAGAGCTAATGGCACCACCATTTATAACTGCAAGAAACAAGGAAATGTATTATATGAAACTCTTCATTTGTGTAATCTTTTGATATCTTACATTTGACAAAAGTATATAAACAGTAACTGTGTTTTGTCTACTTTTCAATAGCTATTCTTAGAATCAGATTTCATATTGAAAATATAAAAGAATTATAAACTGATTCAAATTAGAAAATGAGTCTGCAGCATTCTTAATTTAAGTAGTTCAAAATACAGAATCAAATTTGATGATTGTCAGTTCTCACAAGATATCAAACCATAGCAGTAATAGTAACATAAATCACTGAGCATTCACGCGAGGGCGCAGTGGAGACACCAGGGTTGGTTTGAACGAAAAGGTGGTGAAATTTGTAGGCATACCCGGGAGGTTGAGCTGGGTGCAGATTCCGGTTTGAGGAGAGAACTCTATCAATTTTGATGTTCGCTGAAAAGAATATGTGCAGTAAGTCCTATGTAGCAAGTAAATATCACCTCTACTTGTTTCAGCCATCCAACTGCAGTCAGTAAAATCATCCCACTGCACATTTGTTTCTATCAGATTGTACTGATCCATGGAGTATTCACCAACTGCACTGCCAATTACTTTCCATAATTTCAGGGAATTGTTTTCCGAGTCTAATATAACCAACTCATCTTTTATTACCAGCATAGGCAACCCGCGATCCTCAGGAGGATCGTCCATGAAGTTCACAATCTGGAAAGTGTTGCTATCAATGTCAAAAGACATGATGCACTGAGGACTATGTGCTGTTATTGCCGACTGGATCTTCCAGTGAATGGCTCCACGCCATTCTAAAGGTCTCCCGATGTTGCATTCATAAATAAGAGGAGGCGGTGTTAACTCCGTCCATGCAGCTTCTCCCAAAGTGATCATCTCAAACTTGTGCATATTTTCTTGCCCCCTCAAAGTGTATTGGCATGCTCTCAGAACTTTGTAGCTGCCCGAAGATTCATGCCGCAAAATTCCAACCTGATGGGATATCAACTTCCTTTTCATACCATTTGACGGCAATTTCACCAAATGGTCCAAAATAGGGTTGTAAACATATACAGGGGATTCTCTGAGTTCTGCAGCAATGCAAATAAGTCCATCGCAGGTACTAGTTACCAGTAGGTCTGGGCCAAGCAAGTCCAGGACAGGGGAAACACGAAGGGGTCGAGCCTTGGGGGTCTCAAAATCAACCAAGTATAGAGGATTTTCATCCGGGGGCGACGTCCGACACTCAGGAATAACATAGTTGGGATGAACAAGGACTCGAGGAGGTTGTTTCATTGAAAAGCATCGCTGCCGCTCAACAAAGTAAGGATCCTCGATAATTCCTAGCCAAGTCTTACTAACACACTTGCAAGTCACTACTGCTTCAATAGGTAGTCTCTCGAAGATGTTGGACATGATTTCCGGCTGCATATACTTGTTGTATGACGCACGAGGCTGGTAGTCACTCATCTTAGCTGCACCCGAACTTAACCTATTAGTCACAGATACACAAAATGTCAATGAGGTTTGTAAAGGCTCCTGGGAAGTAACATAATGCAAAACTCTCATACAGCACACGTAGGAAAAACAAGAATAAGATCAATAACTGATCCATCAGACTGACAGCGGTGATTCTTTAACCCTAAACAGCGGTGATTCTTTAACAAATCTGTTTCAAATGATGTGGGTAACAATTAATATACTAAAAAGTAAGAATCTAGTATCGCAGGCAATTACGACTGTGAGTAGAAAATGAAACGGTTACAATGTTTTCGAAACCAGGCTGAAATCACAACGGAAAAAAGTCATTACTTTTGTAACGAACAATGTACGTGTGACAACTATTCCAACAACTGAAAATCGAATAATTATAGGCAAGAGTACCTGTGTCAATCTCAAGTAAGAACAACGTGATTCAGCATTATATCACAAATCAGGTAATGTAGACATGCATCAACATAGAGATTGCTAGATCCAATCCAATAAAATTTGGAACACAGATCAGTATTTTCATGCAATAAACACTTTAATATCTGAACCAAAATTCAAAATTTCAGATCATAAATAAACTAAATTGTTGATACATGGTCCCCATGTTGAATTTTGATGATGACAACACGTTACTTATATTTAAGTTGAGTGTGCAGAGGACATGGTCCTGATAGACACAGGTGAGGAACAGGAACTGAACGCAGTCAAGAACGAGTCAAAAATCAGTTGAGATAAACATGGGATGACTTGAGGATGAACGTTGAGGTTGTTACACGACTTGAAGAGACGTTGAGCTCGTGGAAGATAACTGACCAAGTCAAGGTAGTTGGAGATTTTCACGGGAGGACATGCAGCTGATTCCTAGGAGTGGAGTAGTGGATCAAACGGTCACTAGCACTATCCTACATATACTCGGAGAAAATCAGCTCACATAGCAAGCAAGAGAGTGCAAGAAGTCTGGTGAATTGCAGAGAGTGCAAAGAGCTAGCGTGCAAGTTTTCTGATCATCGGAATTGATTTTCAGAAGGAGCGTACAGCAAGTGCGTGCAGGGCAGAGGGACTTGTCCTAAGAGTCGCGATGTGGGTTTTTAACCTACAGGCTAAGGTGACTGTTTTGATAGTTAGAAATACTATTGTATAGACATTGAAACGTTTGTACAGTCTATTGATTAATAAAAACAATCATTAGACGAATTTCCGCTGCATTTATATTTCTGAGGTACAAGTACCTGCTAACTAGGTCTTAGTCCTTAACAAGTCTTAGACCTAGTCTTTACTGCTAACAAGCGATCCTATCAATTGGTATCAGAGCCGCTGGTTCTAGATCTTGTTGAGCATTGCAGGTATGTCAGGAGACTCGTTTGCTACTCCACCAAAGCTGAAGGTAGGAGAATATGCATCATGGGCAATTCGGTTTGAGGAACATGTCCTCGCACTGGACGGAGAAGTTTGGCAAATAATTGAACAGGGTCGTCAAATCATCCAGGATGATACTGATCCAACAAAAGAGAAACCCAGGGCTTTCTACACCACTGCAGACTACAAGAAACTCCAGAAAAATGCTCAGGCTATGAAAGTTCTGCATTCTGCACTTGAACCTGGTGATCTGGACAAGGTCATGATGTACAAAGATCCTGCAGAAGTTTGGGACGCTCTAAAGAGGATTTATGAAGGTTCTGGTGATGTGAAGAAGAACAGGATCATTACCGCTCAGATGAAGTTCAATGCCCTTCTTCAAGGAAAGGATGAGTCGCTTCATGACTATCATTCTAAGTTCCAGGGAAGTTTGTCTACACTGTCCAGATTGGGAAAGGAATTTGACAATGGGAAGTTACTCACCACTTTCTGCAAGGACTTAGTCCAGCATGGGATAACATATCAAGGACCCTGGCTGCTCTCCCTGATACTAAGAGGATTACTCTTGAGGAACTAGTCTCAAAGCTGGAAAGTAACATGCTTATTGAGAAATGTAAGTTTGAGGGACGTGAACCTCAGAAGTGGAAGCAGATAGCACTGGTCAGTGAAAAGGACAAAGACAAGGAGAAGTCTAAGTCCTCGAACAGTAAGGTAAGGGCAAAGGAAAAGAAAAGAAAAGGAATCCGATGAGAAATCCGATGATAAGTCAGACATGGCATTGTTGTCCAAGGCTTTGCAGATCGCAAGTAAGAAACTTGGTTCAAAGGACTCGTCTTCCAAACGCACCGCCGGTAAGGATGATGAGTGTTTCTATTGCAAGAAGAAGGGACACTTTGCTAGAGATTGTAGAAAGAAAAAGAAGGATAAAGCTGACAAGGAGAAGTCAAAGGATGACAAAACCGGATGAGAAACAGAAAGACAAGAAAGCTATGATAGCAACTTGGGGTGATTCAGATGAGGACAGTGACCTGATAGTCTGTTTGGGTCTAGATCTTCCAGAAGGAATTACTGCTTAATGGCAAAGGAAGAATCATCTACATCTGAGGTAGATTCTTCTTCTCTGATTCATCTAAATATACATCACATTCTACTTTAATTCTTATTAGAAGGCTTTGTGATAAGAATGATGAATTGTCTAACCTTGTTGAAAAAGAAGTTGTCATTGAGAAGAAGTCTGCCAAGATAGGCAACTTCAGAATGATCTCGTTCGAAAACGAGAAGCTGTTTTGCAGGTTCAAGAACCTATGGCTAGAAGGAACAGTTCCAGAGTTCAGAAACCTAAACCGGGACTAGGTTATGGTGAAGTGACTATTCTGAAGAGAGGTCCAAGTGCTGGTGAACCCAGGAGGACTCCACGGGTGAAGGTGGATCTTCATGACGAGGCAAGGATATATGGTAAAGGATATCATATTTGGGCAAAAAGCGCTCTAGGACAAAGACCAGCTGGGATCAACCTCAACAAACAGAAGGAAAAGGTTGCTGAGTTCAACAAAGTGGATTTCAGAAAGAGGAAAATCTGTTACCACTGTGGAAAGGAAGGTCATCTCTGGAAAAGCTGTCATGCCAGAAAGTTTCCAAAGCAGGGGACATGTACCGGACAGAATCAGTCTGTCAAACTGATGTTTTAAATTCTCCAAAGAACATTTCTAGTGTTAACTTTGTGCTGACTTGAAACCCAAAAAGGCTAAGCTAATTTGGGTACGTAAGAACTAATCATTTCTGTGCAGGTAGAGAGAGGAACAGGTCCATGGTATGTAGACAGTGGATGCTCCAGCCACATGACTGGAAAGGTGGACTACTTCTCTTCTCTACACAACATTCCGGAGGTTCAATTACCTTTGGAAACAGAAGTAAAGGTGAAATTCTAGGCACAGGTATGGTTAAGTTAAATAAGAAAGTTAGTGTAGATAATGTTAGTTTGGTCCGGAACTTGAAGTTTGATTTACTTAGTGTTTATCAACTCTGTCAAGATAGTAATAATAAAGTTGTTTTTACTTCTAATGAGTGCTATGTGAAGTCTCTAAGAACAGGAAAGATTCTTCTCAAAGGCATCATGGAAAATGGAGTATATATGACTGATCCGGACTTTGACCCAGACGAGTATCTATGTTTGTCTTCAAAGGCAGATGATTCAGGTTTATGGCACAGGCGTCTAGGTCATGTGAATCTCAGGTTGATGAAAAAGCTTCAGAGGTTGGAATTGGTTCGTGGGTTACCAGAAGTAAGTCATGTACCTGATCAGGTTTGTGTTCCTTGTACTAGAGGCAAGCAGACCAGGACCTCATTTCAGCCTAAGAATGTGGTCAGTACCAGCAGACCTTTGGAGTTAGTGCATATGGACTTGTGTGGACCTATGAGGACTCAGACCATTGGAGGTAACAAGTATGTGTTCGTTTTGGTGATGATTATTCGAGTATACATGGACAATATTCATTTCTTCCAAGACTGAGGTATTTGATCAGTTTGAGGTTTGGGTCAAGGCTGTGGAAACAATGCTAGGTCAGAAACTTAAGAGTATCAGATCGGATCATGGTACTGAGTTTGACAATGCAGATTTCATCAGCTGGTGTGCCAGTCAGGGAGTTTATCACAACTTTTCAGCGCCGAGGACTCCACAGCAGAATAAGGTTTGGAGACTTGTACCTAGACCAGAAAAGAGAAAGGTGATTGGTACTCGTTGGGTGTTCAGGAACAAGAAGGATGAGAAGGGAGTCATTGTCCGGAACAAGGCTCGGTTGGTTGTACAACGGTATAATCAGCAAGAAGGCATCGATTACGATGAGACCTTTGCACCGGTGGCAAGGTTAGAAGCCATCCGACTTCTCATTGCATACTCAGTCCAACATGGATTCAAGCTCCATCAAATGGACGTGAAGACAGCGTTCTTGAATGGGAACCTGAAGGAGGAGGTTTATGTGAAGCAGACTCCAGGTTTTGAGGACACAGTCCATCCAGACCATGTTTATGTTCTCGACAAAGCACTTTATGGGTTGAAACAGGCACCAAGGGCATGGTATGAAAGGTTGTCAGATTTCCTAATAGCTCATGGATATGAAAGAGGAGCAGTGGACAAGACATTGTTCATTTTGAGGACAAAGAAGGATCTGTTAGTGGTTCAGGTCTATGTCGACGACATTGTCTTCGGTTCAACCAGTGATGAGTTGGTGAAGAAGTTCACTGAGCTTATGGAAAGTGAATTTGAGATGAGTATGGTCGGGGAATTGACCTACTTTTTGGGACTTCAGATTCAGCAGATGGAGAATGGGACTCAGATACATCAGGCCAAGTACTTGTCCGAGGTAGTGAAAAAGTATGGACTTGATCAGTCAAAGCCCTCTGCTACTCCATGTTCGACTAGCAGTTCCTTGTCCAGGGATGAATCCTCTCCAAAGGCAGATCCAACACTTTACAGAGGAATGATTGGTTCATTACTGTATTTAACAGCAAGTAGACCTGACATAATGTTTAGTGTTTGTGTCTGTGCCAGGTACCAGTCCGATCCAAGAGAAACACATGTGAAGGCTGTGAAAAGGATCCTGAGGTACTTGAAGGGGACCAAGAACCTTGTTCTGTGGTATCCGAGGTGCAAGTCCTTGACATTGGAGGGATACACTGATGCTGACTATGCCGGGGACAGATGTGATAGGAAGTCAACGTCCGGGATGGCTCAGTACCTTGGACCTTGTCTTGTCTCATGGGGATCCAAGAAGCAGAATTCGGTAGCTCTTTCCACAACCGAAGCTGAGTATGTTGCTGCAGGAGCATGTTGTGCACAACTCCTTTGGTTAAGGAATCAGCTAAGTGATTTCAATCTCTACTTTGATCATATCCCTATTTACTGTGATAATACTAGTGCTATATGTGTAGCTAAAAATCCAGTACATCATAGTAGAATGAAACATATTGAGATTAAACATCATTTTATAAGGGATTGTGTAGAGAAGGGACTTGTTTCTATGGAGACTTGTAGGACTGAGGAACAAGTCGCGGACATATTCACCAAAGCTCTATGCAGGGAAACATTCGAGAAGTTCAGGATGGCACTTGGTATGATTTCTACCTAGTGAGGTATCTCTAAACTTAACCCTCAATGATTGGTTAGAATAAGGGTAAGCATTGATACATATATCCTATAGTATGTGAATCTGCCTATGTGTGAATAGAATGGTTGCATGCTTTACTTCTTGATTAAAGGTGAAATTGTCTTGTTTTTGCGTGGATTGTATTTGTTTCTTAGCCAAGTACCTTCCGGATCTTGATCCTCAGTAGCCTCATGAAGGAAGTGTACCCAGCCTCCTTAGCCAAATACTCAAAGGTACGTTTTGTGTGATTTTATGAGTGTTTGAATTGTGATGTTCGTACTATAGACCCTTACGGTCAAGCCAAACCATCACAATGTCCCTTGTGGAGTTCATGATAAGGTCGGGGTACAGCATTCACTTGTTCAGGACAATGACCAGGTTTGACAGTTGAGCAGATTTAAAGGAAATTGTCTCAGTGGTTTAATGCTTGTCAGAAAAGGTGTCTAAGTCCTGCGCAGTCATTGGATTGATTGGGAGGTGGAATGAGATGCGTGTATCATGGTCTTGGGTAGCCGAATCGTTGGGAATTATGACTTGGTTTGAATTTTAAATTTGAACCAAAGTCAAAGGGAGTTAAAGATTATCCGAGAAAGATAACCATCTCAACGCAAAATCAGCTTTTCATCTTCAAGAAACCCTAATCGACGAAATCGAAGCACGCAACCAACTCAATGGCCTCCAACACCGTCAACAACAACTTTGTCACCGCCGCCGCCTCAGAGGTCGAAGATTTGACTCGAGCAATTGTCGTGTATGCTCCACCGCCTCAATCGACGGAGACGGAGTCCGTGATTGAAGAGAGTAACATCCACGGAGCGGAGGCTGTGGACGGCGATGTGGTAAGCGAGAAGGATTCCGGTAAGGACTCTGAGCCTATTGCCTCCGTTATTCAAAGGATTTTGATTGCGATTGGTCGTACTGTTGTTGATGATGCTGCGGACGTTGTGGAGAACGTCGCTGATGAAGATGGTGGTTTGGAAAATCCAGTGGTGGATGGTTTTGTTGAGGTGCAGGCTGATGGAAATCAACAGGATGTTGATGAGGATCTTGCTAGAGCAGCAAGAGTTGCTAAGGAGTTGGAAAAAGGGAAGTCAGTCCAAGTCCCGAGTGATGATGAAGTAGTGATCGTCTCCAGTACAGCTCCAACCAAGACTCCTAAGCAGTCGAAGAGGACTAAGTCTGCAGGGACGAGAGCTCAGCCGATAAGATCCTGCCTTATCAAGAGGAAGAAGAACAAGGTGGCTGATGACTATGAGACCGATGAGGATGCTTCGGTGGTCAAGAAGCAGAAAATCGCCAAGAAAGAGATCTTGGAAGACATGGAGTGTTCAGTAAGGTTTCTGCAGGAACAGAAACTGGAGGAGGTCTTGGACCTGTTGAAATTTCAAGAGTGGGAAAACCTGTTTGATCTGGACGAGTTGGTAAGTCCATCAGCAGTGTTGGAGTTCTATTCGCAGCTCTCCGTTTCAGCCAAAGGAAACAATGTCCACTTGGACTTTGTCATCGGAGGAGAGGACTTGACCATTTCAAGCAAGGAATTGTCAACCATTCTCGGCATTCCTCATAAAGGATATGGGGAGTGGGTCAAGGGACAGTGGCCGAAGAATGAGGAGGATCGATATGTGGTCCAACGGAGAGTATGTGGTACCTCTGAGCCGGGAAAAGTTCCTTCTAAGTACATGTCAGCCAAGGTAAAAGTCCTCCACAAGATTTTGGTTACAAACTTGCTGCCAAGAGGGTCGAAGACTAGCTTTGTTCAGTTGGAAGATGTTCTGCTTTTGGACAAGGTCCTGAAGAAAGAGCCGATCAACCTTCCTAAAATGATCATCAATCAGATGGGTTACTTGAGCCAGATGAAGCAAGTCGGATACGCCCGGATTGTGAAAAAGGTCCTCCAGTATCATGAAGTGTACAAGAATTATGAGGACGAAGTCTCAGTTGTGAGAAGTTTCAATCCGAGTGACTTCAAAAAGATGGGTTTAACATTTTCTGAGGATGATGGCTGGATAAAGGACATTGCCAAGATGGAAGGAAAGTTTGTGGAAACAAATTCTGAGGACTCTGATGGATATGTGCCTCCTCCGGATGACTACCTGAAGGTGCGGTTGAATGAGTTGGATATTGACATGGGTTATGTCAGGACTGAGTTGAGGAAAGTGACCTCAGAGTTGAAGGATCTGAAGAAGGAGTTCCAGGAACTCAAGGATGTGGTACTGAAGGCAATTCAGGACAGAGTCTGAGTGCCCTGATATAGTGAATGCCAGTACCTAGACCTTCATGAACTCACCCCATCCTTCCACCCCTACCAAAATTATCCCTTTGTTGTTTGAACTTTAATGATTTCCCTTCTATGCAATTCAAGACAATTTGCTTTTAATTTCGAAGTTTATTGTGCAATTTATTTTGTGTGCATATTTGGCTGTTCTATACTTGTGGTTTACTTGTTGATATGTTTACCCTTGTTTGATGATGCCAAAAGGGGGAAGAAAGTTAAGGGGGTACTGACCTAGGGGGAACTAGACCAAGTGTATGTTCTTGTTCTGATTACATGTTTCTGTGATTACATGTTTCTGTGCATAGGTTTAGGGGGAATTGTTCTCACTTAGTTCTCAGTTGGACATAGTCTGCTACATTACATTAGTGTTCCTTAAGTGTTTGTCATCATCAAAAAGGGGGAAATTGTTGATACATGGTCCCCATGTTGAATTTTGATGATGACAACACGTTACTTATATTTAAGTTGAGTGTGCAGAGGACATGGTCCTGATAGACACAGGTGAGGAACAGGAACTGAACGCAGTCAAGAACGAGTCAAAAATCAGTTGAGATAAACATGGGATGACTTGAGGATGAACGTTGAGGTTGTTACACGACTTGAAGAGACGTTGAGCTCGTGGAAGATAACTGACCAAGTCAAGGTAGTTGGAGATTTTCACGGGAGGACATGCAGCTGATTCCTAGGAGTGGAGTAGTGGATCAAACGGTCACTAGCACTATCCTACATATACTCGGAGAAAAATCAGCTCACATATGCAAGCAAGTACAAGTGCAAGAAGTCTGGTGAATTGCAAAGAGTGCAACGAGCTAGCGTGCAAAGTTTTCTGATCATCGGAGATTTGATTTTCAGAAGGGAGCGTACAGCAAGTGCGTGCAGGGCAGAGGGACTTGTCCTAAGAGTCGCGATTGTGGGTTTTTAACCTACAGGCTAAGGTGACTGGTTTTGATAGTTAGAAATACTATTGTATAGACATTGAAACGTTTGTACAGTCTATTGATTAATAAAAACAATCATTAGACGAATTTCCGCTGCATTTATATTTCTGAGGTACAAGTACCTGCTAACTAGGTCTTAGTCCTTAACAAGTCTTAGACCTAGTCTTTACTGCTAACAAGCGATCCTATCATAAATCTTAAGCTGAAATCGATCACCACTATCATTATCACACTCACAAGTTACAAAAATTCAACAAAACAAAACACCAAAAGCCACGGTCGGAAAAACATGTGTACCTCGGAATCTCAGGAAGTCGCGGGTGTGATTAGTGGTTGAATAGCTGAAGTTGATGGAACAGTAAAGATCTAAACTTGAAGGTGATATCGACAGATGGGGATTAGGGTTTGTGGTTTTGGGTACGAGAGATTGAGGAGTTGGTGGTAGAAATGATTTTCAAGCGGTCGAACCTCAACTAAAGACTAACACTGAATTCTGCATTGAGTAAAAAGTGTATACACACTTTAGAAAGACGAAAATACCCCTGATTATCGGAAAATGTGCTTACTTTAACCGAGGTTTTTTCGGTATTTCTCCAAACAGTGCGATACTGTCATAATAGAACAGCGGATTCCTCTGAAAATGTACATGTAACAATTCTTGTATAATCAAGATGCATCAAAAGGAGGCATGACACAGTTATCCCCATTGAAGTAAATTCTTCGAGGAAATGGCCAGCCGTTATTGAACGTGAAACATGGATCCTTCCCAAAAAGAACCTCGGATTGAACATTTCTTGCTTGAGATAGTAAACTATTGTAGAATTTGATGCCCCAGAACATGGCAGTATCATCTGCAATTTCAAACAAAAAATCACAGATATGGTAAAATGTAAGTTTAAAGAAGTAGAGGAACACTTTGATGGGTGAAATGACTTACTTCGGCCAGCGTGTAGAACGAGAGGCCTATGATAAAAGCTAGAGAGCTGAGTGATGTTGTGTATATTTGGATGTTGTACAACGAGATTCCATAGGGAGTAATTCATTTGGTAATTCAAATTTGTAATGGTGATCTTGACCTTCCAGTACTCTGTATAGTTCTTTTCGATGTGCCAGTTAACTTCTATCGGACACATATGATTAGAACACTGAACGAGACGTTCATATGGATCTATAGTGCTCCACCCTGAAACATTAGAAGCTAAGTATGGAGATTTTGGGCTGCAAAATACAACATTGTCTACTTAGTATCAGGATTGAGTATCAGAGAAATATATAACTTCCTCGATAAATGATTTTTTTATTATGAAGGTAGGACTTACTTGACACAACTCCGTGTATCACCATTGTTGCTTTTACAGCCACAGGCACAAGATGGGCAAGACACGATACTGTCTTTGTGAAAAGATGACAAAGAGACACAGCACTGGGGATTCCGCTGAGCTAGGAATTGTGAATATGTACATGTAACATTCCAAGTCACTGCAATGAATAATAACATCTCGTCAGATCAGATACATTATACCCTTGTAATGACAAAGATAAGTGTAAAATGCAAATAGAATTATGAGTATAAGAAATTTTATATGAACATTTGGAAACTGATCAAAGTGATTGTCAGTAAAGTAAACATTAGAAGTCAAAAGTCATCATCAAACCACTTACTTTGAGCTTGAGTGATTCTCCTTTTATCAGCTGAAATAAATCTTGTTGGTCTAGCAATCTTTGCTGGTCCACAAGTATATCCAGGTCCTGGTGCCAGCAATGTGAAATTTTTAGGCATCCTGACGGTCTTATTTCTCGTTCTAGCAGCACGTACTCTAATTTCAAATGAGCTTGCGATATTGTCAGGATCTCGTGCCCACGAGTTAAGAACTCCACCCTTGCAACAATTAGGGATCTTTTGATCAAAGGGCACTCCAGGAAACAAGTCAACAACAGTTGGTTTTTTCATGCAGGAATGTGGTTTATGTCTTTTGAATTTTGAACAATTTCCTTGATCTGTGGCTTGACTTCCAACCATGTCCCAAATGATTTCTTTTTTGGACCAAGTCCAACCTAGAGTCCATCCTGGTGTCTGGATGTGGCGATATTGCTGGTAGTTGTAAATTGTAACGACAGCCTGCAGGTTTGAAAATGTATCAGTATGCTACTTCGAAATTGTGATAATATGGATGTAGTGAAACGGAAGGTGCACGAAACTTACCACATAACCATCTGATGTCCAGCTTATGACGTCCCATATGATTGTGATGTTCCCATTTGGATCAAGAGGATCATACGCAACTGCAATTAAGTCATTCAGTTCAGATTCAAGCAATTCACTTGAACACACACATATGCAGCATTGACCAAATTGAGAATTCATTAATGAGATGAAATGCAAACATATGCAAAAAGCACAAAGACCAATTATACAAAAAAAATCAGTTCCAACTAAATGCAGCATAAGGAAAATACTACAAAACAACCAAAAAAAGAAGAATAAAAACGGCATAAGAATGCGCAGAAGATGAAGTAGAACCTGTAGATGTGAAGCTGAAGGAAGATAACAGGAGCAGCACTGAAAGTATACCAGAAAAGCTGAAGTCAACAGCAGTAGATCTGCCCATTTCGAGATGCAGCAGATTTGGACCTCTCAGCTGTTTTTAAAGTCAGCTCTATTACAAGTAAAACAATTCTAATGTTTACTTCTTTAAAAAAACTACTGACGAACAAAATAGGTATTTTACTAAGATTATGTATAAAAGAAAGACATTAGCTACTTGAAGTACAAAATGAAAGTTTATTCAAGGGGAAATTACTCTTCTGGGATGTTAGGTTACTAGAAATCAGTTAGTGCCAAAATGCCGTCCAGTGACGCCTTTAAGAACAAACAAAGATAAATGACAATCCTTCAGTATCATTAAGCAAAAAGGTTTTGACAAAAGTCACATTGAAGATTATTGTACTAGTAAACCAGCAAAAGTTACAGCCAATCAAAATGGATCCCCAACAGAAGACAAAAAACCACAAGGTATGAAACCAACATTTGCAGCCAGGCCTCAAGGTTTACCAAACAAATAGGAGACATTTGTTCTAACAAACAGAAGATATAGCAGGGTATGTGTGGTTTGAAGCTCACCCAGCTGACATTTCTTTCAAAGCAGAATGTGATCAGTATGTTCTGCGTCTTCCTTTCCT
Organism: Sedum album; assembly: GCA_006409495.1. Lineage (NCBI taxonomy): Eukaryota > Viridiplantae > Streptophyta > Magnoliopsida > Saxifragales > Crassulaceae > Sedum > Sedum album. Next base: position 39,753 of record QZGG01000311.1, on the reverse strand, counting down.
AGGCTTTTTCACAAAGCTGAGGCGGATTTTCTGAAGCGTTCTCTTCTTCCTTGCTGTCTTTTCTGGCAAAGTCTCCCGCTTTTTCACCTTCTTAACAACCACTTCTTTTTTCTTAACAAATCGAGGATCCTTTTTGTAAGCTTTTGGTTCAACAGGCACACCATTTTTGAAGCTTCGTTGAACAAGGCGTTTGCTTTATCAACTCGGCCATGTGCCACCAATTTCCCCATTAACAAATCATAAGTCTTGACTCCAGGCTTGCACCCATCCTCTTTCATTTTTGTGAAAACTTTCATCGCATGATCGACCTCTCTATCCCACACAAAACTTTAGAAACTCGTAATACGCTTTCTTGTCCAACTGATCCTCATACCCAGCGGACTTCATCCTATCAATCATATCATCCCCCTCCCCAATCCTTGCAGCCTGATACAAACTCTTTGTTAGAGTCAAAAACGTCCTCGCATTGGGCTGACATCCCCACTCCCCCATCCTATGAAACAAATTCAACGCATCCTCTGTCCTCCTAATCTTACACAAATTATCAATCAACACATTAAATGTCTCAACATCACGCGGAACACCCGCAACATCCATCTCAACCAAAATCTTCTCCGCTTCCGACTGTAAACTAAACGGATCCTTTGCACGACACAATTACACACACAATCAAGTATCGAATTATAGCCATTGCACCTATCTCAAACCCTCCCCTATCCATCTCTCCTGCCAACCTCTTCGCCTCATCCAACTTCCCATCATTACACCATCCCTTAATCAACAAATCACAAATCTTCTCATTTGGAAAAAACTCATTCGCCAAACTTTTAACCATTTTCTCTGCATAACTTGCAAATCCATAATCGCAAAGCTTTTCAACCACTAAAGTTAAAGAATCTCGACTCCTAACAAAACCATAATCCTCATCCATTTTCTCAAAAAGCGATACTAATTGCGAAGCACGTCCAGCTCTAACAAACCTATCAACTACTGCAACAAAAGTCTTGTGACCAGAAATACCTTTGGCTTCAACAAGCACATCATGAACAGCTTTGAAATCCTTCCGACGACCGAAAAAGTTTACGAACTCGGCATAGGTATCATCGGAGGGAGTGAAGGCCGGATGTGAATGGATCCATTTGTGAAACCCTAACACGGATCTACCAGCATCGGATGAGAGATCGAGGACTTGGTGGATCAGAGCATGGGAAGGTTGGATATGAGAGAAGCTGAGATGGAGTCGTTGGTGGAGGGAGGCGGAGTCGGCGTCGGCGTTTTTGAGTAGCTCTGCCGATAGGGAGTGTGCGAGTTGGGAGGCGTCGTCGGATGAGGAATTGAAAAATCGAATGAAGGAAGGGCAAAGTGATAGGGTAGCGTTGGATGTGGTGATCGATCGGCGGAGGAGCGGCCGGAGGTGGACGGAGGATCTCCACATTTTTTAAGATACGGAGAGCAGCGAATGCTTGCGTAACTGTAAAACCCTAATTTGTAATAAAACTTATCCTTTTAATTTGAAGTTGTATAAAAAAAATTGAAATTTTCGGCAAGAAGCCCTTATAGCTCAGTGGTAGAGCGCCAGTCTTGTAAACTGGAGGTCCGTAGTTCGATCCTGCGTGAGGGCAACTGGTAGTATTTATTCTTGTTTTATCTTATATTTTTAGAACAAAATTTATCTTTATTTTGTGTACCATCATATGTGCATAATCTGATACCTAAACAGATGGTTAGTGTAAATGAATAATGAATATTTGCAGCATAAGTATAGTTCTTTGGAAGTGACAGACCAATTGTTGAATTGCATGTACTATGATGCTACGTGCCTAAAAATGGAAAGCATCAATACTAACTTTCCAAAGCACAAAGCAAGAAAGATTGAAAGAAGGTAAAGAATGGAGTTCTTATTCCCAACAGTACAAATTGCCATTTTAATACCATTACTTTTCTTTATGGAGTATAAAGGAGAAAGACTTTGACGACTTGTGGGGGCTCAATGTTATAGCTAAAGCTAGCTAGTGGTGACTGAACAAACACAAGAATGTATCATGTGGATCCATCTATTTTGGTAGATTCATGATCTCTCTCTTGCATCTGTTGATTGCATTTTTCAATGCACCAGAAAATACTACCAAAAATACTCCTCTAACTATACCTAAAATATCCTTATTTGGAAGGAAATTGTTGGGTGGTTATGGACAAGTAGTGCAATCTCCTTCTTCATCCAAAGGTTGAAAGTAGGGCTTATGGATCCACCATTTATGGTGAATCCACCCAAGCAAAATCCTATGCATATATGGGGCATTTCTTTACTCCATCTACTTAACCAGTTATAAATTCATGATAATTGAAAGGAATCATAAATGGAGCCATAGGGGTCGAAACTTGTGACAGATTAAAGTTTGTATAGAATAGAAGAACATGATGCTAAGGATGCTCAAGTCTTGTTGCACAGTTGTGATTCACTAAAGAAGAATGCAACAAATAGAAAAGTATCTAAAGATAAGAAGAGAATAATATCATGAAGAGAGTCTTCGAATTAGGGCTCACATTGTTTTCATACCTTACACTCTGTGCAATGGTGTCTCCACATGTAACCGTGCAGATTGTGCACATGCACTAACTGTGCCTAAAACGGTACTATATAATATTATGGTGGAATTCAACTGTTTTGAAAAGTTAGATCCCTTTTTATTTTCTGATCAAGCTCTCCATTTTACTAGTGATTGATATTCTTCCGGCTAGTTCAACGCGTCTATGACCACCTTTATAAAATAGACAGAACGAAAGGTGTTGAATAATAAAGAATGTCAGATGTCAAGTTGTCCCACATCGAGTAATTGGATAGGAATTGTTAAGTATGTATTGGACCTTGAACCATGACCTACGAGTCGACTTTTGAATCAAACTGGAGAAGATGGATGTATGCCATTTGATCCATTACTACTCTAACCCTAGAGTTATCAAAATGCTGTGTGTCAGCACTGCAAATCCTAGCTTTAAGAATATCCTAAACAAACATTTGCTTCTGAGAGAGACACCTAATTATTAATACAGTATGCACCCTGGACAAAAGATTGATGACTTGTAATTAACGTTAACCTTGATTAAGATATAATAAGAAAATTCATATATGAGTTATTAGTGATCACTGTTTTTCTAGTGGTCATACATATGTTCCTTTTTTCCAACAAAGTAGCTATGAATTTCTATATATAGAGTGTGGCCCTGGAGAAGAGACCACAAGCAAGAAATGATGATAAATGTCACTACCAAATTCTATAGACAAAGAATAAACTCTCTTTCTTTCTGTGTGCATAAAAGTTAGCTTGTTTTCAGATTGTTATATAATTATTGATTAGGGTTTTGTGTTGACAGAAGATAGAGAGCACAGATGATGATATGCATGTATGGTGAGTTGGAGATGTTGCATTTCAATCCTTTGTGCTCTCTGTACTTCTGTCATCACCATATACTAACTTCAAACCCCCCAGTTCTATTGTCTATATTTTCATTTTTAAGTCCTTTGTGTCTGCTTTTATTCTCCTTCCTCTTGCATCTTCTGTATTTGATTTCTCTACTGAATTTATCATAAATTTTTACATTGAGATGAATAAATTAGTTGAATCAGATGTGTGCATTTATATTAAATTTCCTGGATTGAGTGTTGCTGTAGAGCTAATTAAGATCTGATTTTATGAATACTTTGAGTTGATCTTAATATATATTTGGTTTCAAATACGAACAGAAGTTCATTTTTCCCTTTTCATGATCAGGCAGCTTCCATTGAGAGGAATGATGATCAAATGCTTCAATCAGTGAGAATTCCCTCAGTAATACGTTTATTTTCTAATAAAGTTAATATATGATCAAAGGGAATTTTATAAAAGTTTAACCATTTTTGAAGTTGAAATTCTAATCAAGTAGAAATTTGTGATGCATTACACGTTTGTTAATCTCATTTTCATTAATGATGAACAATTTGCATTTCAGAAAAGTGTAAACTTCTATCAAAAATGTTGCAATAGGCGTAAATTTAAATAATGTTTCTGCAGAGCTGCAAATTTGTGTTAGATAATAATTATAAATCTGAGAGCTTCAGTGTCTGAATAGCAACTCCATTCTCTGTTGCTGGTACCAGCCCCCACTTTCCCAAGCGAGGCTCTGAGCCAAGGTAAATATCTCGTTAATGATAGTAACAGAAAGCAAGTCACTGTGTAAATACACTAACAATATAAAACTAAAGGAAGCAAATAGTTTTAGACTTTGTGGTCTTATCAATTATATTCTACTTACAGTTCATTTGTTATAAACTCAACAGTTGAACTTCAAATCAAAGAAATGACACTTGATTTTTTTTGATAAAAGTTGGTTTTAGTGTGCTTAAGAGTGAATGTTGGAAAATTAGATTGGTGTTCACTGAAGGTGATTTCATCCACACCATAGACCCTAATTAACAGTTAAATAGTCTACTAACACAATGGCTTTTCACTAACCATATCCCTTCAATGTTCCATCATCCAGATGGGACTAACCTAGTAACATAAAGGGAATACTATTATGTTAAAGAAAAAAATTCTAACCTGTCCAACTCCGGCCAACAGAAACTTTCCTGATCTTGCAAACGCCATTGAGTTTACAAAACCAACCTGTATTATAATTTTGAGTCGTATTTAAAAACAAATACTGGTATAAAATGAAAAGAACAAGGGCAAGCAATAAGGTAAATACTGGCATCAAGAAAGAATGCATATGTGATTAGACACAAACTCAAAAATGCTCTCTGAGGCTAAAATGTTCAGGAAAATTTAAACAACAGACAAAATCATCAACAGTTTAAGAAGTATATGCAGGAGCTCTACGAAATTACGATCAAAGAAATGGCTATAAGAGGTCTGTGTCTGTATTTAACTCACTTATTCACAGTGAAAACTCCTAAACATAATACTGATACAGACATGTTCTATATGTATGATGTAACTTATGAACAAGGCCAGTAAAGTAACACAAAATGACGATAACTTACCGACGGAAGATCATATAAAGGGCGTATGCGTTTTGCCTCACTTTCTATTGCCCAAAGACGAACACATCCATTCCCCGCTCCAGATGCCGCTAGGTCGCTACCCCGACTGATTCTTAGTGCACTGACCCAGGACTGTGCAGATACACAATCATTTATTCTCGAACCGCAGACACCATTCTCTACTTCCCCCCCATTACTTATGTCACTGCATCTATCACTTCTCATCATGCCGTGTGCATTCTTAACAATACAAACAGGCTTCTTTTTATTCACATTCCACAACTCAACACTTCTGTCATCTGAGCCTGACAATAACTCGTCATTTGAAATGAAACAACAACTTTCCAAACCACAACATTCGCACAAATATGTAAAGCACAACAAACATATATTCAAAAAATTTACATCATTAACTAAGCAACTGAATATTCTGTACCTGGAGGCTACATCCTACGCAGCCTACAGCTATCCTCGAGCTGGTCTCGCATCAATCGCTCAGCAACTAAGGCGTCAACATCATCATCATCATCATCATCGGTCCCAGCCTCACCATCATCCCTCTCCTTCTTGGCTGGTGTCTTTTTAAAAATCATATCCTTCGCTATTCTCATTCTGGCCTCATCAGCAGTCTCTGTATCCAACTCTGATTTCTGCTCCGGCAATCTATCATGCAAAAATCCAGCATAATCGCTGGAGTAATCGTCACTGTCGTCGCTTGGGATTTCCTGAATCCTCATCATGCTTGCTGTATTTAGATGGCTTCCGGACGTCGTAGAATGAGTCCGGTACGTTACATTTGGATGCGGATTTCGAAGGCGCTGCTGTGCTCCTCTTCTTCCCTTTCATAAGTAGGTGAACAGAGTTGAAGCTTCGTTAGGGTTTAAGCAAATGAAGCTAAGATTTTAGACAACTCTGGCGGAGGAGGCGATGACCAGTTGGAGTGGAAGCGGCCGGATGTTGGGCTTCTATTGGGCTTCCGGGTGCTGTTGGGAGACCATGCCACGCAACTTCATAGATAGTGGTGAAGGAAGAATTTTGAAAATAGTTTTATTTATTAACTACTGGAATTTAAATTAAATTAAATTTTTCATCATATTTGTACATTTTTCACTTAAACTCTCTTAGATTATTATGAGTTGATGACTGAGATCGGGTCTTACATAAAGAATGATGTAAGCAAAATCAAAATATATATTGCGGGTCTCATGTTTTTCTATTATTGATCATCAAAATCTGAATTTTCATACGTAAACAATCACACATTTGACAGAATGTAACATTCTCAACGTTATACAATGCAGAAGATAACACATTTTATTTAGGATGGACATAGTTCTGGTGATCACCACACATTCATAAAAGAGAGCTACAGGTAGTAATGCTTAATGGAAAAGTCTAGTAAATTATTAGCAGAGAACATGGAACCAAGGAATGGTTCTTATTATGACGAGCATAGTAAAACATTTATTTGGCAATGACAGAGGCCCTGCCAACTTGATAGAAGAGTGTTAACCCTTTTTTGTGGCTATGAAAAGGCCCCAACGTTGCTCTCCAGACGAGCTTCTAACCATCTTTGCCTTCCACCCCTCCAGAATGTCATTATAATCCTCCTGCAGTTTTTCCATTTGTTATCAAAATGTCTTAACTAAAATAACATATCTACATCAATCAGTTATAAATAAAAAGGTTGGGTTTCATGGATCTGATATACACCTCTGAGAAGTCATTGATGAACTCTTGCTTCTCCTTTTCAACAGTATCTAGTTCCTTTTGGAGCACACTCATGAACTGTTTGACAGTGTGTAAATGGGTATTTTAGTACTCACAAAGTATCATTATATGGTCTGTGAGGTTTATATACTGACCTGCTTTGTGCGATCCTCAGCAATGACATCAGTGAAACCAGCATCTTGAAGCATCTTCAGGAAATAAATTTCAAGGGTCAACTTTTAAACAAAGGAGAACTGCTGTATTTTCTTTAGTAGATTACTTTGTTTTAAGTATAGTACCTGTCCATATGCTTCGACATCATGGAGATCATATCCTCGCTGCTTAATGTACTCAGCAAACTCATCAGATGGAGGACCAGCTCGTTTGCAGTAGTCGCTAATGAGGACCTTACCTCCTGGCTTTAACCACTTGAAGAAGGATCTAAATAATGCTGGCTTGTCCTGGAATATATTAGACCAGATAAATTTTATAACACCGTTCACCAACAAGGCAACAATCACACAGCGAAACTTGCAACATGTGCTTAAATTTTACCTGAATATGGAGGATTGTATCACGACTGTAGATAACATCAAAAGTGTTATCTGGGTATTGTTTTGTGGTGCAATCGGCAACTTCGAACTCAACTGAGCATTTAAGGCCAATGGCACGTTCTAGAGCCAAAGAAACCATATTGACTGATAGATCAATGCCCACAACCTCGACATCAAAATTCTCAGCCATGTAAAAGTCACCTCCACCTATTCCACAACCCACATCAAGCACTTTCTGTCCAGGCTTAAGTTCAAGCTTTGCAACAAATTCTTTGGTAGTATCTGAAAAATGTTTGATGACAAGAAATTCAATTAGAACTATTCTAATTTCAGTTTAAATTAATTTAAATGATTTATTTTAGTGTGGTATTAAGATGCCATACCGATCCCTCCGGTGCTAACATAGCCAGGTCCGAAGACACGTTCATAACGCAGGATACCAGTAGCCTTATACTGCACAGTGTCTAAGAACCTCTGGAAACTTTTATCGGCCTGAGACTTCACCTTTTTCCAAATCCAGCATATCTGTAGACATCAAAAATATTAGAATTTAGAACTCATATATTGTTAGACTCTGATAGAGCAACATGATAGATATTTGCCTGGTTTTGGTTTTTCTTGGCTCTCACATAAGCCCCGATACACTTTTGGCGTTCAAGAGAGAACTCGTAAGTGTTCCCATCAGCATCATTCATTTGGCATTCCTTAAAAATCTGTACATCAGACAAATCATAGAAAAATTAACCATGCTGACTCTCTATTAAATGTCAAACGTGCAGAACTTTGAGCACAGTGGAGAAAAAGAACGGCATGGTATACCTTGGTGTAAAACCTTGGCTCGCGGTAATGAGTTGGGTTGTTTTTTCTCTTGGAGTCACCGGATTGGTGAAAGCATGACTCCCTGAAGAAAAGGGATCCCCCTACCTTCAACCACTTGATCATTCTCTTGGCGAGTTTCTCAATCTATTATAAGTACATGACGATAAAAATAAAAAAGTCACTCCGACCATAATTTGGTTGATAAATAAATACCATCAATTGACGAAGATGGATAAATGAAAGGAGCAAAAAGAAGTTTAGAAATCACCTCTTCATCAGCAAGATACATGAGAAGCCAGTTAGAGAAAACCAAATCCACTGAATCATCAGCTATCTCCAAATCAGGAGACGTCACATCCGAGCACACAAATTTAGCATTCTTATGATGCCCATTAATTGCTTCATTCTACATATATATATATATCACCAAACATGTCAGAATAAATGTTTGCAGGTAGGAAACAAATAACAAGGACTACAAAAGTTTCACCTTCTTGATTGATGCTTCAATAAAGTCCATTGCCAAAACCTGACCAGCTTTCTTAGCCAATTCACCAGTAAATCGACCAATCCCAGCCCCTAATTCCACCACATATTTACCATCAATCGATGGTAACAGCGAGAGTACCTACACAACAATAACACACACACTTCCATTACATTTTGTAGTTCAAATCCTTAATCAAAAGGTTCCATGCTATACCGCTAGACGCTCTCTAATCAAATGTATACCATAAATACAGAAAAACAAAGAAATAATACCTCAGGACGCTCTTCTTTGTCGAGATCTGCAGCTTTAGAATCAAGCATCATAGCCTCAACAGTAAGCTCAGAGGAGTGTTCCATCCAGTAACTTTTCTGGATCTTTCGCTCAGCTGCAATGACATTATGATAAACATTTACATACACAATCGAAACAAAACAGCGAATCACAAACAAGAATATAAACATGCAAGAAACAAAAAATTTATACAAATGAATCAAACCTTGCGTAATTGCGGCCATTGTGCAGACGTTGTGAGTGAGTAAAGATGAGAAATTGATGAGTAAAGCTTTAAGAACCTTCTACTGCAACGCGAGATCTGGAGAAGCTACGGGATCGGCGGTTGAAGGATCGTCCCTTTTGCCGCATTTACCAGAAATGCAAAGGAGGAGAGGAAGGGTATGTGGGGTGAGATGAATCTGAGATGTGAATTGTGTTGATTTGCTTGCTCATTCATTTATAAGGAATGTTATCCAATCAAATTTCAAAGACAGTGTCTCTACTATTGGTTATTGTTTGATTTAAATTGGATCAAAAATTAAAATGAGTAATAAATATACATCATTTTCCAAAAGAAAATTTCTAAATGCACCCGTCGCTTAGACCCGTATCGTGTAATATGCTGCTATTTTCCGCGACATCATTTTGACATTTTTTACTAATTTTTTTCTTCTGAATTGAATTTGAATATATGTCGTTTATCAAGAATTAGAATGATTAATATGTTTCGCCCCACATATATTATAGTACTGGCTGAAAGTATAATTGTAATTTAACTTTTATACTTTATCAAATGAGAAGAGATCAGGTGAAAAGTAATCTTAAGATATAAAATAAAAAGTAATCTAAGCTGTTCAATTAAAATAGTTAGAAGGTTTAGATTGCAAATTAATTTATAAATATATAAATTAATTAATAATTAAATATATTAAAAACAAAACAATGAGGGTAAATTAGTCATAATATTACACACAAATTAATTCGGTTTCCATAAAATCAGGCACGGTGAATTGATTGATTTTTCAAATTTGATATTATCTCAAAATTCAAATCGTTTGACATTGTTCAATTTCTTCAATATTGTCGACTCCAAAGGTGATTCTAGTTTCAAATCAACGAACTCCGACGACTCAAACAAAAGGTAAGATCTAGCCTTAAATAAATAATTTGTCAACCTTCTCGCATACGAGGATTAATTGTTGTATACGATTGTTGTATACAATTTTCGGGTTAATTAGAGATATGTTCTAATAAAATTAACATAATATGATTAGACGTCCATTAAATCATGGTACATGATCGAATCAAAACACATCACGGTAAGTTTTTGTTTTGAAGGTCATTTATTATTTATTATTTTTGCTTCTTATGACATGTTTTGCTATACAAAATAAACTATTAAGTTAACGTTTTATAAAAATTGATTTTATGATTCATGAATCATAAGGTGTCAAATGATGAACCATATTGATAAAATGATTGGTTCGTTATTTGACACCACATGATTCATGAATCATAAGGTATCAAATAATGAACCGTATTGATTTTGTCATCTTTTTATAGTATGTTATCTCTAATTAGTTCATATTATGATTCAGAACACTGGAATCAAATTGATGAACCGGAGGTTGTACTATTCCTACCGCGAGAAAATAAAGAGAGGAAAAACAAAGAGATTAGTTGAACATGATGAGCCAAAAAGAAAATCAACCGTCGAACCTATTATTTTGTATTCGTTGTGAATTATGTAGTCTATAACTTTATGAATTACAACTGATTCAAGACAAAATGGGTCATGATTCTCGAATTGATGTAATATAGTTCATGAATCATGCGATATCAAATGTTGAACCAAGTAAATTAATCAGTGTGAGAGATATAAATAAACTCTAACGAATACCATAATGCGTTTTTGTTCAAAATTATTGTTAATGATACATATTTTAAATAAATATTTAATCATGTATTATGTTTTGGTTCACGAATTGAGTATGCATGATTCATGAACCATACGAAATCATTTGTTGAATCAAAAAACTAATTAATGTGAAAATATGAATACACTATAGGACCGTCTATTATATTATAATGTGATTTAAACTTTTTTAAAGTTAAACTTAATTTGAAAGTTTTAACAATACAATCTGATAATCTAAAATAATTAGTTATAAATATGATATATTTTAATCATAACCTATAATTGGTTGCCTAAACTTAAGGAATCGATTTCCTATCAAAAATTCAATGTCGGTTACCTAAAAATAAGGGATTGAATTTAAATAATATATTTGTAAATATATTCTAATGTATGTTTCCACTATTGCCCTTTTGTGATTTAATATATTAATTAATCAGATTATATTGTAACCGTCGGATTTAATTAAATGAATCGTCTAGATCTATTTGCACTTTACAACTAAAGTATCACTTTTCATTTGATCCATTCTCTTATCAATTGCACTATTTTGTACTCATCTTTCCTCTCGATTCTAACCAGATACAATGATATTTTTGAAATTTTAAAAGTCAATTTACCTATGTGCCCTCGATCATTAATGTTATCTACAAGTAATAAGGGTATTATGGTAACTTGGTTGAGCTAAAACCTTTTTTCTGTATTTGTATTTAGTGAATGTATTATGTGCATGCATTTATTTCGATGAATTCATTAACCTCTTCTTGCATTCGTTGATTGCATTTTTAATGCACAACGTTCATTGCCCTTATCACGTGCATATCATGTGCAAAACACATTAATTTTTTCAATACACCAAAATAGATGAATCACCGTGATACAGTCCCTGTGTATCTGTCACAACTTTCCATAATGTTGACATGACCACTTGGGATTTTGCTATAATGCAAAAACAACCACCGCATCAGACCAACGAAAGGTGAAGTTGTTAAAGGAAGCGGCGATTTGTGTGATAGCCTAACTACAAAATAGAGGCCTTAAGAATCTTTAACTAGGATCTGAAAAATCATACAAAATATCAACAAGTGGGAGATTATTATGGGTCCTATAAAGATTCCCGTAGAGCACCAGATCCAATAATGCATCTGGGTTATGGCCTTGGTTTCATCAACTTGTCATTTCATAATCTATCAGCAGTCCCAATGTGCCCCATACTATACAAATAATTGATAGGATGTCTACAAATTAGTGTAGAGACTGTAGATGACTCAGTACCTATAAAGATTCATATACAGCACCATGACAAGCTTTCAAAATCATCAATTTTCGGATTTATCTTTGCCAGAAATCGAACTCTGATTCAAGTATGCAGAAAATGCATGATTTCTGATAGTCCGGTGGAAATGGTTTTCAAGAAGTTTCTTGCTTGTGAATCAACTGCTACAAGAAAAATAGGTTTGTTCTGTTGGTAGTGTTACCTGCGCAGTTTTGAGGCTTTAATCGCTAAAAAGCCATGTAAGCGATGGCAGCAGGCACGGAGTACCTGAGGAAATAGACAAACAAGATTAGGTTCCACTCGTACAGAGAAAAACATATAGACAAATGGCAAATCACGGATATAAACTAGATACTACTCCATAATAAACAAATGTAGCTGAAAGTTGGCCAATATATCACAGCAAAAATAAATTATGTTGAAATAGTTCACAAAAATGAAACAAAACAATCAAGTTTAAGCCAAACCATTTATAAGACAATGAAAAAGTGCAAGTAAAGAGCAAGCATCCACATGATACTTTATAATAAGACAATGAAAGTATCAAATGACATTAAAGAAATCATTTATAAAAATAAGGCATAGAGAAATATACCAAGTTATAGTATATTTGAATGGTCTTATAGCACGACTGAGCTCCAGATCAAAGTACTGGCATCCTTGGGAATAGGATATGGGCTGCTAGGATTCACATATTCATTAATATATGCTATATATATAGTGGAGTTTGGAAGTCCGCAGGCACGAGCCATAGCAGGAACATCGACAAAGAACCATTGGAAGGAGTTCGGATCATTAGGAGGGCCAAATATGCTAGGTTTTTCACTTCCGTGAATTACCCCAGTTACTTCTACAGATGCAACACCGGGTTTTTGTTCCTAAAGGCGATGAAAAAATGATTATTTGATCGAACCATGCCAGCTTCATACTTAAAAGGTCATGGGATCGCAGTCTGCAGATCAGAAGAAAATACCACTATATGTTTCTGCTTCTTTAACCAAAAGGTCCGCCGTGAACTTTCTTTTCCTTGAGAAGGAACTTATATTGTCTCTCCAACTACGAGGAACCCAGCCTCTGTTTACCAAGATAGGTCTGTATAATGATGAAAAAAATTAATACTGCAGTTAATTCTGAATATACCTAAAAGTTAAAAAATGTAGAAAAGAAGTAGATGAAAATGGTAGCACTTCAAAGACTAAAGTCTCAATTCAAAGTGTGCAAAATCAAACTCTGTCGATAAGGAAATATAAAGCTATATCGTAAATGCTAAAATAAATAACGAATTTATTCTGCCAAAATGGGAAATATATACATAGCTATCTTCTACGCGAAAGACATTTCTTTCTGTACGGATCATAACGTATAATATCGAGGCAATGGATCAATTTTTATGTATACATAGGATGAAGAGTTATGCACACTATTCAAATTCGAATAAAATCTTGGCTTCCATGATTTTAAGTAGATGCATCATAGGTGCAAAAAGTAGGAAAATATCAGACACGATCAAGTAAACAGAAAACATTATCCGCAGACTAGTTTAACTTACAAAAACCATCAAAAGAGAAAAAGATTGATAAAATGAATTAAGAGCTTTACCTGTCTGTGTCCTTTGCAATAGGCATCAGGGGGGTCAAAAGATAATATCCATTTTCAGCAACTCCCGAAATGCTTCTCAAATGTGGACCAACAAAAACCAAACTTTTCTCATCAAAACACCTTTGCATAGTACTCTCCTAAACTCAAGAGAATCTATTTTCTCATTATGAGAAGTAGAAGATGATGTTGACACGTTCCACTTCACGGGCTCCTCCCATCGCTGCTGTCAATACTCCAGCATCTTTATCTGCACTAAGAATTTCACTCCATCAGCATATCAAATGAACATTTTTATCATTACCACATCCACTACAAAGCCTATCAAGAAGAACCTTATCCTCCCTCCTGATAATCTGACATGTCCCTAGACCAAAAGTCACTGCTCCGGGAAGAAACAACATCAATTTTGACCATTGACTTCTAAGATGTCCTAAAGTTCAAACTTTTAGAAAACAAAACCATCAATTTCATATCTTCTACTGATCGGAAGAACTGATTACAAGACTAGGTCAGGAACAAAATGTACCCGAGGGATTAGAGGAGAGAGGAGCAGCGGAGAGTGGGGAGAAAGTGGAGGAAGCTGAAGACGGTCCGCTCCGGTTAGGGTACTGGTCGGAATTGGGATTGACTACGCAGCTTGGTCGTTGCTGCTGACGTGGATTTTAGGGTTTTGGAAATGGAGGACGCCAACATCATCGTTTCATATCTTAAACCCTAGTAGTTTTTTTAATACCTTTTCTACTTTCCTCTATCAAAATCCGGATAACATTTTATTTTTACTTTTAAAAATAAAAAATACAAGTCACACATTTTTATAATTTAAGCGGAGATGCGCATGCGAGTTACGAGGTTAAAAATTACAGACAGATCAAAGATCGAGAGTCTAACCGGTAGACGATTGGTCTTTGTGCACGCAACAAAAGCCATTTTGCAAAATGGAAAACACAGAAAGAAAGTAACACATTCACAAACGCCCCAAACAAAAAGGCCAAGGAGATATCATCAACACAAACATCCCTCAAGGTGGCAGGAATGTTGGAACTCATTAGAGTAGTAAGGTTGTCTCTGCAATCATGGCAGTCACAACATATGGATCCATATTGGAAGCTGGCCTCCTGTCCTCAAAGTACCCCATGCCTTCCTTCTCCGTGTCACGGCCAACTCTAATCGACGCTCCACGGTCCGCAACACCCTTTAGTATCACAATGCCAAACAAAACAAACTCAAACATTTAGTATCAAAAAACATAAAAGCTAGCTTGTTAAATTGATGATCTTAGTATTCTTACCCATTTGAATGTGTTAATGTCAGCTGTCTCGTGGTGGCCGGTAAGACGACGCTCATTTCCCTCGCCGTATGCCGCAATGTGCTCCTTGTGCCTTTTTCCAAGCTTCTCGATCGCCTCTTTTATAATTTCGTAGCCTCCTGGTTCCCTCATTGACTTGGTACTGCAAAATAACCTCATATTAGTACCACTGGCTACTAACTGCTAAAATGAATATATTCCTGAGCAGAACATTTCTGTTCTCACCTGTAGTTTGTGTGAGCGCCTGCCCCGTTCCAGTCACCCCTGACCGGCTTGGGGTCGAAGGACACGACAATTCCAGCAATCTCTGTGATCCTCTGCCAAAAAAACAAATAAAGTTCCAAAAAAATGTTAAAATGTTCAAATCAGAATGAGCCAAATTCAGAAGTATTATAATTTACAAGTACCTCGAGGATGTAACGGGCGGCCCAAATCTCGTCCCCGGCGGAGATTCCTACGGACGGACCAACTTGGAATTCCCACTAAAAGTCATGATAACCAGTAAGTCAATGAAGGCAAAAATTCTTGTGAAAAATGGGAACTAAGAAAACAACAAGAGTGAATAATATTTCCATACTTGTCCGGGCATGACTTCTCCGTTAATACCACTGATGTTGATGCCAGCGTAAATGCAGGCCTTGTAATGGGCATCGACGACATCCCTAGCAAAAGCCTTATCAGCTCCAATACCACAGTAGTATGGTCCCTAAGGTTGAGTATTGGGAGTCAAGTCATCATAATTGATGAAAATAAATTTCATTTGAGCTTGAAGTTATTGTTTTTTTCAGAAAATGTGTGGAAGTACCTGAGGTCCAGGGAAGCCGCCAATAGGCCATCCGATAGGCCAGTTCACATCCTTCTGCAACAAAGTGTATTCTTGCTCTATGCCAAACCTGTTTCAATCATTTTCAAGAATATACTTATCTCAATAACTTTCACACAATTGATGAGGCTAAGAAACTGTAACAGAAGTTATTGAATTAGACCATGGAACTTCGGCCACGACAGCAGGATCGCTGAAGATCTTGGCAGCACTGTGCCTCTTGTTCGTTGGAATTGGCACTCCAGCAGGTGTATATGTGTCACATATGACCTGAAAATTATATTGAAGTTTCGTCACGGATTATACCGAAAATGTATAAAAATTGAATTCAAGCATATTTACAGTTTTTTGTGGAACCTTGACTTACAAGAATGTGATTTCCTCTCCTGAATGGATCCTTGAATATGGCTTGAGGGCTATAAAGAAAGAAAAAAATCTTAATTATTTGCATCAAGATAATTCAATAAGTAATTTCTCCAATGAAGAAAAGGGTATGTAAAATTTCAAAAAATTCTGAATCATACTATAGAATGACTTCACTGTCTTCGCCGGGGGCTTGGCCAGTACTCGAGCCATCGTAGTTCCATTTCGGGAGCTTGGAGGGATCAGTCACCAGTCCATTCAGAGTCTGAAATCACATACATAAGTACTTATAAATCAAGTTCCCAACTGATTTTCAAAAAAAACCCAAGAAACTAAGCGAGCGAAAAATAAGCAAATAGTACCCTGGCTTTGCTCCTGAGGTCCATTCCAGAGCCACCAACCCTGTTACATAACAAACATCCATTTTAAGAAACCAAGAAAGGAAAACTCATTTACAACAGGAACAAAGCTATACGTACCATATGTATTCGGCGATGATCTTGTCCGAGGTGTCGGAAAGGTTGAGGTTGATGAGGTCAGTGAGCAAGGCCATTGATGGAAATTTTAATGAATCACAAGGTGTAAGATAAAGTTTGGTATTATAAGATGGTGTAGTGTAGCTAAGACTGTTCTCTGAATTTATAGATGGAATGAGAGAACTTGAGAAGAGATGCAGTCTGCAGACAATTGGTATTTATCAATTATCACGCTCACGCTTGCACTTGTAATTTATTTTATAACTTTTACAAATTATTTTATTGTCGTTAGACAATGAAATTATCAGACAATGAAATTGATTTAAAACATTTAAATAAAATAATATCATTTTAACTGTTGCTTAGAAGTTAGCATGTCACGCTTAGTTAATGAAGTATCTTTATACGAAGGGTCGCGTTGACTTTTTTGATTCTTATTTAATTATTAGATTCTATTGTCATTGAATTCAATAATTGATTACTTAACTGAACATTCTTCATCTAGATGAGATCGGCCCATATTCCCAAAAAGCCCAATGTTTCACAAGGTCATTTTCAATTATGGGCCCTTCACAAATCACAGAAGGCCCAAATTTGACTTCAAATAAAAAATAAGTGCAACAAATCGAAATATTAATGAAAAAATTGGTTTCTGAAGGTGTGAATTGAACACGTGGTGTGTCTTTAAGCAACGTGCGGCTCGTGTGCATACAACAAACTTACGATAAAACCAGACCGCAGATTTTCGCATAGGTTTCAAACCCATTGGTTGATGAAAGGAACCAGAAGGTTCCAGCCAACACCGATTTCCTTCAACCATGTGTTTTGGCTGATTTCCTTCAACCATGTGTTTTTTTGGCTTTTAGTTGTTTAAGATTTCGTATTAGAATCAACAACTCAATGTCAATTGACGGATTTACCCTTGTGCAAAATCCCTGTTTTCTACTAAAAACATATACTTAATCATCAATGAATGGCATGAAAGTAAATAGTTGAAACTAAAAGGTTAAGATGGTAAAGTGAAGGAGGTGAGCAGCAATGCAATACCAACCCATTTTTCATATAAATAAATAAGCAACGAACTGGTCTTTATTTTCGGCATCGATTGATTTTCTTACCAACTAAATCAGTTTCGACAGATCAGTACAACTCCGTCGTCCTCGTCGTCGTTTCTTAGGTTAGTTTTCCGATTCGATTTCTGGATCTGTAAGTAATAGATTTTGTCGATTTATTGAGTAATCGATTTATGCTTAATTGATTATTGTGTTTGTAGAAGATGGAGGCCGCCGCGACTCTTATCCACTCATCGTACCCTTCCAATCGCTCCGTTTCCGGATTCGGATCTTCATCCGTACTGTTGGCGAATCCATCTGATTGTATTCGATTTGGTACTCGGTCGAGATTCTCTAATGGATTTGATAAGGTACGATGCTAGGGTTTCAATTTTGCTTCTAAATTTAAAGCATTTATTTGTTTGGATTCAATTGGTTATTTGTTTCATGTGTGTGTTTAGGTTTGTTGTATCCAATTTCCAAACTTGTGTAGTTTTTTTTGTCGAGTGAATGTATAGAATAACTGTTATATACTTATATTTGCAAACCACCAGTTACAATTACAATCAAGTATTCGCTTATGTTACAGCTTCTGGTTGAAAGAGCCTTATAAAACATATGAAACATATTGAGCTGCAGGAGCGGCAAATGAATGAAAAATCTTGTATGATTATTATTGTAAGAGGGTGTCAGTTTAGTCGACTTTCAGCTGCCTAACTATTTGTGACATTTGTAATTACTGGTTAACAGCGCTTTCCTTCGGTTTCACTCTCGAGACCTAGCCAAACAAAATTCTCGCTTGGTCAGAGAAGATCAACTGTAGTGAGAGCATCTGCAACATCAGAAACAAATGATTCGAACTCTCCTGCTCAAGTTGCTCCGCTCAAGTTGGAATCCAAGATTGGGCAGTTTCTGTCAGAATGTCTCGTGAACCATCCTCATCTCCTTCCAGCAGCTATTGAGTTTCAGCTGGAACAACTTAAAGCTGACCGTGCAACAGAAGAGCAAAATGACCAACATTCTCCCGCTGGGACTGATATCGTTCTGTACAGGTAAGCTAATACTTCTGTTTCGTTTTGCTTTACAAGAATGTTATGTGATCAGGATTGTGTGTCTGAAATTCATGTCTTTGATGATTAGGCGAATTGCTGAGGTAAAGGCTAATGAAAGAAAGCAGGCCTTGGAAGAAATCTTGTATGCATTGACTGTTCAAAAATTCATGGATGCAAATGTTTCATTGACACCTGCCATAGCAGCTCATGCTGCTGGTCAAGTGGAGACGTACCCAGAACAAAATAGTGCACTGGAACAAATTCATTCTCCAGAAGCTTTAGAAATGATTCATAACCACCTGGCTCTCATTTTGGGAGCCCGTGCAAATGACGATAATTCTGTTGCTGAGATTAGCAAACTTAAAGTTGGACAGGTTTATGCAGCCTCTATTATATATGGATATTTTCTTAGGCGAGTGGATCAGAGGTTCCAACTGGAAAAGGCTGTCAAATTTCTTTCTCGGCCAGCTGATGAAGTAGTGAGTGATGCACAGCAATCTATGGGGCCGAGTCCTGATGAATCAGCTGCAGCTGTTGGATCTCACCCTGAAGTTGCAACAGAAGCTGGTGGTGTCAGCCCTGGTGGATTTGGTTTTGGAATAAAGCCATCTCGTTTACGGACTTATGTGATGTCCTTTGATGGTGAGACCCTGCAGAAGTATGCAAGTATCAGATCAAAAGAGGCTGTTAGCATCATTGAGAAACACACAGAAGCATTGTTTGGAAGACCAGAGATCGAAATAAAGCCAGATGGAACAGTTGACTCATCCAAGGATCCAAAGATCAGGGTTAGCTTTGGAGGGCTGAAGAGGCTTGTGTTGGAAGCTGTGACTTTCGGTTCATTTCTTTGGGATGTGGAGAGTTATGTTGATTCTAGGTATCATTTTGTTGCAAGCTAATTTATCCCTCTACTCGAGCAGCTTGAGCACTTATGTTCAGCACTGTACATACCAACATAATGCTATTTAGTTTGCAACTTGCGACTGAGATTCAAGCATGAAGCCATTTGACTGATCCATTTTCATTATTTATGGACGTGTGTTGCTCTCATTTTTACCTCTATTTGCCTGGGTTCCATTATACGTAAATCTTAATATAGATTTTTTTTATGAAAGGCTAAATGTCAGAAGTACAATCCGAGGACTTAGAGGCTAACACAAATTAGTCTGACTCAGTCTAGTCATATTGAAAAGAAAAACTAAGAACTAAACCGAGTACTTTACCTCGATACGTACAAAAAATGTGTACTGAAAAGTAAAGTACGACTATGATGACCGTCTTTCGAGAACGCAGTGATATTAAAATGGTAACGACTTTGATCTTCAAAATAGATAGTCTCGAGGAGAACCAGGCATGGACTAAAAGAAATTGGTTCAAGCGAAACATAGTTGAACCTACCGGTTCAATTAACTGAACCAATGACATTGAGCAGCGAAGAATCTCGGTTCAAACGAGCCGGCTCCAAGCAAATCACGCTGCAGTTAATCATAGGCGACCAAGAGACGTGTAACCCAGGAAGTTGGACCACGTAACCAGGCAGAAGAGAGCGACTAACCAACGTGGAACTGGACACGTGTCGAGCAGAGGCCAAGCCACGAAACCGACACCCAATCCTCCCGACATGAAGCTCAGCATCCAAACTCCGACCACCAAGGCAGAACAGAGACGCCACCCGCCACCCAACCGAGGGTGAACCAAGCCTGAGCTCGACACCCACGATAGCAAACCCATAGAAACGCCAAAGGCTAGCTCCGCCACCTCTACACAGAACCTCGAAACGATCAACCAACAGCAGTTGCCGCAGATCCACCATCTCGAGGCACAAACCACCAACGCTCAAACGTCCGAGACGGCGAGCACACAAACAACCAGCGCCACGAACGTCCCAATCAGCCGACTACTGCCAGCCAGTCGAGCGCTCCCCAGGCGGTGAAAGATGTGAAGAGTGAACCTCCTCAACCGCCTCAACATGGCTACTCAACAAGATATGGGGTACCGTTAGTTCACTACAAAACCATGGGTAGATAAGAATGGGGAGCCTATTAGGGTTGGAAAAGTGAGAGTCTTGAGCACCATGGATAGTTTCCATCGATATCTCACAGTTCGTTATCTGATACCCTTGAAAGTATATACGAACATATATTTTATTCAATCAAAATTATAGAAATTAATTCAGTATGTACTTGAAATTTATCAAAATCAACTAACATGACATTTTTGTCACGACAGGCGCTCGAGTTGGTCAATAAGACGTTATGCCAATATTTCCACCGTGTCCATTCGGAAATGGAAAGAAAAATCCGATTCGTCATGAGACTTAATTGAGCTCTACAAGCTATACTTGTTTTTCAAGGCAGTGTAAGTAGAGACTGATATACATCTATGTACTTCCTATTTGAAACTATATTCGAACTTCCCTGACTCCAAAATCTGTTGTTGTCATCCAGGTTCGACGATTTGAACACCGAAAAGCTGAGGATTGCTGCAAAGGAATCTTATAATGATGCTGAAATGTTCTACTTCGACCCCAAAATCATAGACTGGGAAGATTATTTCATGAACACTCACATCCCAGGGATTGTCAAGTATGTCTTCAAGTGATTTCTTCATTTCCAGTACTTAAAGTGGAGTGCAAGAAAATAGCTTCTGTCAAAGTCTATGTTATCAGCACTTTGTGTAATGTGGCGGGATCACTTGTGATAGTAATACGCGAAAGTTTAAGGTTTAAGGTTCAAGGCAGCTAACAGATATACATAAAGCTGCCAATAAAAATCGTGCTTGATAAATACCAAATCAGTTGTACGTCGAAAGAAGTTTATAGTGTCAATGTAAGGAGATGCAAAAAAATAGAATGAAAGATTGAGATTTCAGTGAATCACTCACTTACTGTACCTTTATATCCCTAAACTCAAATCTTGTGTTTCAAGAAAGCTCAATAAAAAATGAACAGAATGCCAGTCTCCGCGCTTGATCGATTCATATGGCCTCCCTAGGAGTAAGAATGATCCTGTTGCCCAAGTAATCCAATACGATCACGCACAGCGAGTTCTTGTAGACATGGGCCGCCTTGACCTTACTGCTAGTCCATTTTGCATCCCCTCCTCTGCCACAACATTCTCTGCCGGATATGGTGCAAACTGATGGCATTCTTGAATCAATTTCCTCCAAAGCCGGTCAGGAATTAGTAAAGACGAGTGATGCAGGTTGGTATGTTGTGCCCAATGGTCCTACTGATTGCGAAGTGATAAATCAAGAAAATGCTGGTTCTTGAGCTCTGGCCGAGTGATTGCAGTTCTTGGCAGAGCCAAGTATAGTTTAGATTGAAGTTTCTAGAAGATTCCAAAAGGGCACATCACAAAACATAGCAGCATAGAATAGTTCATAGAACTTAGAAGCATTGAAAAGTGTATAGGACATTTTCATTTTCTCAATATTATTGGGAAATTAGTTTCTGTAATTTTCAGTTAATTGAGAATTGCCCTCGTATGTTTTGTTTTTTTCAAACAAAGTGGACTTATTGAGAACGATTTAGAAAATCTACTAAACGGCATCGTATACTTCTAATTAATTACTGCACAAGCGTTTCGTTTCCTCAAAAAAGGTTTCAAATAATTGCGAAATAGCCATTGCAGTATTCCGTAAGTTTAAAGCTAATAAAATTAGTCCGTTAATTTCAAAATTGAAAATTTTAAAATTAGGAAATAACCGTTGCAACTCACCCCGTAAGTTTAACGCAACTACATCTTGCCCCCATAGTTATAAATACTGAATCATCATTCCCAATTCCGCATTGACACTCAGCTCTCGCTTTTAGGGTTTCTTGCGATCCTCGTCCGATCCATGCCGATCCTTTTCGATCCTTTCCAATCCTTTCCGATCCTTCTCGATCCTTGCCGATCCTTGCCGATCAGTGGTATCCAAGGCGCCCATCCGTCAATTACCGTTGTCACTCTGTCGTGTATCGTCATACAGGTACTCGTCGTTGATCTTTGTACGATTGTTGTTGTAGTCATGTAACTATAGTTGATTTGGGGATTCTTGTTGTTGTTGGTAGTAAAGATTTAAATAATTGATTCTTGTCAATTCTAGGGTTAGGGTTTTATACGAAATCTTGGGTTCTTTTGGTTGGGATTTTTAGAAACGGCTGTGTATGAATACTGTTCTTGAAGGTGCACTGATAGTTAATGGGAAATGTAGCAGATTGATGTGTGTTTTCAACTTTTCATTTGGTGAGGATTGAATACCCTTAACCTAATTGAAAACAGTTGAACAACGCATGCCAATTGAATACATTTTTCTGTTTGGCAATTATTGTGTCCGAGAGTTCCAGTTGGGAAGTTTTAGAAAAAGGTGATGTATGATTAGTGTTCTTGAAGGTGCTCTGATGGATTGTTGGGAATGTGGTAGACTAAATGTCTGTTTTCATTAGGAAAGGATTGAATACCCTTAACCTAATTGAAAACAGTTTGAACAACCCATATCAATTGAATTCGTTTTTCTGTTTGGCAGTGCATGTGCCTGAGAGAGTCCACATGTTCCTGCCAAACTCAAAATGATTTCAGTTGTTGTGTTTTGTTCTATATTAGTCTGCTAATTCTCACTTCCTATTTTCATTTGGTTGCTCAATGATGTTCCGGTGTTCCTCCCAAATTAAATGCATTCAATTTGGCTGTTGAACAAACCATTTTTGTGTGCTTTCGTTTGACATTGCATGGGCCCGGAGGACCTAATGTTACTGTCAAATTAAAAAGCCTGAATTTGGTTTGCGAAACTTCCTTGTTATGTATTCATTTGGCAGTGCATTCGACCACTATTGTTCCTTCCATTTTGAAAACGCCTTCAAACATGACATTTACATCATGCATTTTCTGAATCTACTCATTTTTGGAAATTTTACGAAACACTATAACTGCCAACGGTTACACTTTAACTAGCAGTGTTTCTTTTTAGAAAAACAGGTCAAACATGAACCATTCTAATAATTAATAATCTAGTAATATTGCTGAAGCTTGCAGCCTCGATTTTACTAATTGGTGATTCAGTTCTTTCATTTTATTTACTAAAGTATCATGATTTTGAAGATTTATTTATTAGTTACTAATCTCCGCTCTGTTTGTTCTTATTTTTCTATGTTTGGCGGGGATGAGTATGGAGCATCTTGTTTCAAACATTGGCGGCATTGGTGAGTTTCTGTTTTCGTGGCTTTACTTAGTGTGGCTGTCTCATTCTTTCACATTCGATTTACTAAATCTTTTAGTTTTACTCTGAAAAATGTGCATTTGGAACTAGACTACATGTCACATGTATGAATAGTGTTCTTGAAGGTGCACTGATAGTTAGTGGGAAATGTAGCAGATTGATGTGTGTTTTCAACTTTTCATTTGGTGAGGATTGAATACCCTTAACCTAATTGGAAACAGTAGAACAACGCATGGAATACATTTTTCTGTTTGGCAATTATTGTGTTCGAGAGTTCCAGGTGGGAAGTTTTAGAAAAAGGTGATGTATGATTAGTGTTCTTGAAGGTGGTCTGATGGATTGTTGGGAATGTGGTAGACTAAATGTCTGTTTTCATTAGGAAAGGATTGAATACCCTTAACCTAATTGAAAACAGTTTGAACAACCCATATCAATTGAATTCGTTTTTCTGTTTGGCAGTGCATGTGCCTGAGAGAGTCCACATGTTCCTGCCAAACTCAAAATGATTTCAGTTGTTGTGTTTTGTTCTATATTAGTCTGCTAATTCTCACTTCCTATTTTCATTTGGTTGCTCAATGATGTTCCGGTGTTCCTCCCAAATTAAATGCATTCAATTTGGCTGTTGAACAAACCATTTTCTGTGCTTTCGTTTGACATTGCATGGGCCCGGAGGACTAATGTTACTGTCAAATTAAAAAGCCTGAATTTGGTTTGCGAAACTTCCTTGTTATGTATTCATTTGGCAGTGCATTCGACCACTATTGTTCCTTCCATTTTGAAAACGCCTTCAAACATGACATTTACATCATGCATTTTCTGAATCTACTCATTTTTGGAAATTTTACGAAACACTATAACTGCCAACGGTTACACTTTAACTAGCAGTGTTTCTTTTAGAAAAACAGGTCAAACATGAACCATTCTAATAATTAATAATCTAGTAATATTGCTGAAGCTTGCAGCCTCGATTTTACTAATTGGTGATTCAGTTCTTTCATTTTATTTACTAAAGTATCATGATTTTGAAGATTTATTTATTAGTTACTAATCTCCGCTCTGTTTGTTTTTATTTTTCTATGTTTGGCGGTGATGAGTATGGAGCATCTTGTTTCAAACATTGGCGGCATTGGTGAGTTTCTGTTTTCGTGGCTTTACTTAGTGTGGCTGTCTCATTCTTTCACATTCGATTTACTAAATCTTTTAGTTTTACTCTGAAAAATGTGCATTTGGAACTAGACTACATGTCACATGTATGAATAGTGTTCTTGAAGGTGCACTGATAGTTAGTGGGAAATGTAGCAGATTGATGTGTGTTTTCAACTTTTCATTTGGTGAGGATTGAATACCCTTAACCTAATTGAAACAGTTTGAACAACGCATGGAATACATTTTTCTGTTTGGCAATTATTGTGTCGAGAGTTCCAGGTGGGAAGTTTTAGAAAAAGGTGATGTATGATTAGTGTTCTTGAAGGTGGTCTGATGGATTGTTGGGAATGTGGTAGACTAAATGTCTGTTTTCGTTAGGAAAGGATTGAATACCCTTAACCTAATTGAAAACAGTTTGAACAACCCATATCAATTGAATTCGTTTTTCTGTTTGGCAGTGCATGTGCCTGAGAGAGTCCACATGTTCCTGCCAAACTCAAAATGATTTCAGTTGTTGTGTTTTGTTCTATATATTAGTCTGCTAATTCTCACTTCCTATTTTCATTTGGTTGCTCAATGATGTTCCGGTGTTCCTCCCAAATTAAATACATTCAATTTGGCTGTTGAACAAACCATTTTTGTGTGCTTTCGTTTGACATTGCATGGGCCCGGAGGACCTAATGTTACTGTCAAATTAAAAAGCCTGAATTTGGTTTGCAAAACTTCCTTGTTATGTATTCATTTGGCAGTGCATTCGACCACTATTGTTCCTTCCATTTTGAAAACGCCTTCAAACATGACATTTACATCACGCATTTTCTGAATCTACTCATTTTTGAGAATTTTACGGAACACTATAACTGCCAACGGTTACACTTTAACTAGCAGTGTTTCTTTCTAGAAAAACAGGTCAAACATGAACCATTCTAATAATTAATTAATCTAGTAATATTGCTGAAGCTTGCAGCCTCGATTTTACTAATTGCTGATTCAGTTCTTTCATTTTATTTACTAAAGTATCATGATTTTGAAGATTTATTTATTAGTTACTAATCTCCGCTCTGTTTGTTCTTATTTTTCTATGTTTGGCGGGGATGAGTATGGAGCATCTTGTTTCAAACATTGGCGGCATTGGTGAGTTTCTGTTTTCGTGGCTTTACTTAGTGTGGCTGTCTCATTCTTTTACATTCGATTTACTAAATCTTTTAGTTTTACTCTGAAAAATGTGCATTTGGAACTAGACTACATGTCACATGTATGAATAGTGTTCTTGAAGGTGCACTGATAGTTAGTGGGAAATGTAGCAGATTGATGTGTGTTTTCAACTTTTCATTTGGTGAGGATTGAATACCCTTAACCTAATTGGAAACAGTTGAACAACGCATGCCAATTGAATACATTTTTCTGTTTGGCAATTATTGTGTCCGAGAGTTGCCAGGTATGAGTTGCTATGCTTATCTGTATCAAGATGAGGCAAATTTACACGTAATAATTTCATTTTCAACGCGACACATCGTTGTTCCTAACATGATTGTAATCGTTACATCTGACAGTTTGGTCAGCAAAGGTTATTGTGTGTAAACAATGAGGTGTTGCTTGTGCCGATAGCATGTTCATTCTTGTGTACAACTACAACACAATGGATAAGGTTAAGGTTTTTGAGGCACCCACAGATCATATTCTATGTGTTTCTGTCCACAACGCTTCCGTTTTGTGTTGTCATTGATGATATGCTTTTTGAGCTTTTGGAATTGAAAAAAGGGCATTGTATAACCTGGTCTGCATTCCAATGCAGAGCCAACGGACAATCTTGAAATGAGCTGTGACAAGAAGTAATACTCAAGCAATGATATTTCTTTTGCGTTTTGTTAAAGACTTGAACGCACGTTCAACTTTGGTCTTGAAAGGGTTTTTGCAGTAGGGCAAATGAAAAGTTTGCGGAGGTACTTCGTTCACTCTGATTCCTTTGTTGTTAGTGACAGTCAGAGCTGTCAGAAATGCGTAAAGCTGACAACTGGAGGATTGTGTGTCTCTATGCTTTTTTATATATATCGTTGGAAGTTTCATTTCAATTTTCTTTACTTTTTTTACTGACGTATGATCATTTTGCAGATTTTGCTATTGGTTAATAATCTCAGTTCTGCTTGTTCTTTTTTCCTCTGTATTTGGTGCATGTATTGGTATACATTTTGGCGACGATGGGTATGGATAATCTTGTTTTGAACATCATACGAATTATAAACTGTGAGTTTGTTTTCATGGTTTTCAGTAGTGCTTTTGTAGAGAGGGTGAAGTTCCAGAAAAGGATTACTCAGGTTAGTTCTTGTGCGTATGATTCTACTGTTTATGTGTACCATGCTAACTAATGGCTAATGGCTAATCAATGACCTTATGTTTATGATATTGAGTAGATCAGTGTATTGGGAATCAGTTTCATTGGCTGATTCTGATTTTGCTTCAAGCTTTTTCTCAACAGGTTAATTTTTGTTGTCATTGATTCTACTCTAACACTTCATGCATATTGTTTTTTGAATTAAGGTTTTGTTGACCTGTTTCCATATCAGGAGGTTCTGCTGTTTGACTTGAAATGCATATTTTTACTGAATGTTGTTCTGTGTTCTTGTCTATATAAATAGTTCTTTATCTGCTTTGTTTTAGTATTTCAATTGAATTACTTTTCCATGCTTTGTTATCGCTCACTAACTGACCGCGTGGTTAGGGTGTTGTCTAGATATTTGATTGCATGCTTTGGCATTAAGCTGCCGTTGCCCGGTTCAGGGACCCGCTAAGAAGGAAGAGAGCGTGGCACTCCGAGAGTTTTGGCTCAATTTCTGAGTTGTGACAAGGTTCAATCTTCTTAATGGGTAATCCTACATTAATCATTTTTTTCATTTCTATTAGCTAGTGTGGATCATGTTTTGTTCAATCTTGTTACCAAATTCTAGTTTGGTTTGCAAGCAATGAGTACTTAGTATGTTGTTTTATATAACTGAATGATGTATTAGGATTATGTTATGCTTTTTGCTTTTTATGATTGTCCCAACTTTGATATTTGATACTAAGAGGAGGTTTACATGCCTCTTTAATCCTTACCTTTATTTGTTTCTTGTTGCAGTCGGTGGCTCGATCCATACGCCTTGTAACACTTTCTTTTATTTTTCTTTAACTATTCTGAATAATGCGTATTGAGAAATGATTTTAAGTTGATTTAGTTATCAGAATTTTCTCGCGTTGGGATTTTTATAATGCACTTGAATATTGAAGCATAGGATGAGGTTAATTGCTGTACTTTTCTGCTATTATTTGCATACCTTGCGTTCATGTTGCTCGTCAATTGACTTCAAGGTTTCTTTTCTTTGATTTGGAATCAATTTCATGTGTTGGCTTTGCTTTAGCCATTAAGCTGTTCCTAAACAAGTGCAGAAAATTTTCACTGTACTGAAGTAGTTCACTATGGTCGCTGATCCATCAAAGAGATGTCATCCAACTCGAGCGTCTAACAATAGTTCATCAACTGCTGGAGTGAAGTCTAGAATCTGTATTTCTCCTAAAAAGAATGTAAGTGGCTTATTCATTTTCATAGAAACAGAAGATACGATCATAACAATCAAGTGGACTGCATGAATTCAGTTGCTGAGACTTCGCATAAAGGTAGGAGTTGCATTGCAGTGAGAAGCCTGATTATATTAACTTACTCATCATTGTGCATTTATCATGTAATATCTGTTCATTCGGATTGTATACAGAGCTGCTTAATTGAAGGGGAACAAAAGTTATTTGAAGAAATAAAATTTGTAGTAATTTGATATTGAGGAGATAAAATTTTTACATGAATTAGTCGCTAGTATCTGTAGTAAATTGATATTGAGGAGATAAAATTTTCAACTCTCAGAAATATTGGAAGAGCTAGTCATAAAATTTGATTGACACGTGGGTTTTTTCGATTTTTGCAATGCTGCCGGTAAAAGTAAACATGTTCCTATAACAGGGCTTATGGACAAAGATATTTGAAGGAAAAGCTCAATTGAAAGGTATTCTGTAGGGGAATGATTTCTTATAGTTGGTTTTCTTTTTTCGAGCATGAAGCACAATCATAATGGTAGGTTTGTTGCTATCTGTGTGTATGGATAATCTGTTTTGAGCATCTATACGACTGGTGAGTTTGTTTTCATCGCTTTCATTTCATTCACAAATGACTTACTGTTGTTATCTTCTAATGATTTCTGCTTAAGAAGATTAGTATGCTTTTATTGTGCCCAACTGCTCCTTTCAAGGATTGGTTAGTGGTTTGTTTCGATGGGGTCACTCTTTACAACATTTCTATTCTCAGGTTTGAAATTCGTTTAGGGTTTGAAATTCGTGATTATTCAAAAAAAAGGGTTTGAAATTCGTGATTATTATGCATTGTTAAGTATTTAGAAGTATGGTTTTGGTGGCTAT
The DNA here is from genome assembly GCA_006409495.1 of Sedum album. Lineage (NCBI taxonomy): Eukaryota > Viridiplantae > Streptophyta > Magnoliopsida > Saxifragales > Crassulaceae > Sedum > Sedum album. The sequence goes on along the minus strand of QZGG01000311.1, from coordinate 10,240 downwards.
ATTAGATCCCTTTAAAACCTCTTTTTATGATGTTGTTATCTTTATGCAGTCCAGCCGGATTATTTATTAGACCGAAAAAATTTGTTTATTAAACCTAAAACGAGTAAGAATCCAAGAGGACAATTATTTATCTGGCGGTTGAGATTAAATTATTTATTAATTTAAATAGGTAGTTTGATATGCAAAATACACGGGCGGTTGAGAATGACGGTTATCACTCACAACCGTTAAATTATTAGAAATCAACGGTTGAAATGATGTCCTACTGTCGTACGTATAAATGTATGTCTTTCTTGATCTCTTTCCACCTAAAAAGTACTACATTTTATATAAAATTATTTCTAACTAAGTTTCAAACTCTTGACCCCCAGTGATAATACAACCCACTTTACTTCGCTATACTAATATTAAAATTGTATACTTGAAAGTAAAATTTCATTTTTAAATTTTAAAAATCGAGTGTTTGGTCCCACCCTAGGTCGATAGGAATTGCCCGAATCTAAAACGAATTGTTTCGGTTCGATCCTCAATCCAACATGTAAGAGAATTTCATATCATCGAGTCTATACGGACGTCGGATCAGATGTGCAACCCTTAGAAGAAATATTTTTGTCTCATATTATTGTGTATTTCGAGTGTTTTAAATTATACCCTACGTTGCTATAAATGAATATTCAAATTTTTTACCACTCCCACATTGATTTCCCCTCGTAATTTATTACCTTAATTTTTATCGTGTTTCATCACTTGCTATCAATTAAATATTTTTTTTACTTATTTCTAATCTCACAACACTTCTCTCTTTTTATTTATAGTATCTTTTCTTATTTATTTTTTCATACTTTTTTGATCTCCATGTCCAATTCCAAACGTCCCTTATAATAAAAAGACGACATATTTTCAAATCAGTTGAACTGGACAAGTGTGCAACTTATACAGAGTGAATGATACAATGTCATCTAGTAGATCATATGGGAGTTCGATTGAGTCGTCGCTTAGAAGAAAACGATGTCACGGTTAAAAAATCCATCCGGAGTGTTTTATTATTTTATTTTTATTCTTTATTGTTTTAGATAATTATTATTCCTAATTCTGATAGTTTTAGATATTCGATTATTTTTGTAAAGTTAGGATTTGGATTTGTATTTCTTATATTTTTTTAGGGTTTGTGCACTATATAAACAAACTCGACAAGGAAAAGAAAGGAAAAAAGTTTTGAAGTACCCACACACGCTGCAGCAGCAGCAGCAACCCTCTTAGACTAGATTTCCTTCTCAACATGATGAAATGATGAATGCTTAGAAATGTATCAACTTTCATAAAACAATTGGTAATAATTATACGCGTATCATACAAATCTAGTAGTGGTTAGGGTCATGGGTAAAATTTGAGCAAAACAGTCTTACGTGGTGATCCTTTCTAAAAAATTGAATTTCAATTTATATTGGATGCGAAACCGATGACCCGACTTGATAAATCACCTGAGTAGGTCTGTTAGCATTTGTTGCAGCTGCTACTATCATCGAATTCACAACCATATCTGCTGGTATCTGCATTCATATCACTCAAATCTTTAAATTGAAGCAATGTCTTTTCTTTGTAACGTTATTTTGAATAGTAATTGGCCTACCACATCAGCTATTGATAAAGGGTCCCCAAGAAAGCAAGTGATCCTCCCTTTTCCATATCCAACTGCCAAGCTATCAATGGTTTTGCATGCATCCGGAAAATCATATTATATAGATTGAGTTTTGCTACATGCACCGATGAGTCTCATTGACTTAATCAAGATTAACAATTTATAATGGATTCTCCCACTGCAGAAGGTATCATAATTTAGGTCTTTCAATTTGATCCCCAAAGAATTACATTACACCCCCTTAAGTCTCAGATAAAAAACACTACATCAATTATCGACGACGACCACCACCATGCTCGCCGTCGCCGGCCGACGGCTCTCTTTCCACCTCTCACACTCTCTACTCCGCCGTCACTACACTAAACTCCCGAAACCAATTCACCAAATCCTCTCCAACGTCCCATCACGACACCGCCGTCGCGCAATCCAAGAAGCGCAGCAAGCACTGATTGACCACCTCCACACTACACGCGCCGTCCAGTACACCTACGCCGAACGCATCAGCCGAAACTCAATCTTCTCCCTCTCAAACGCGATCTCGAAAATCGATGATTTTTCCATAACGAACTTCGCGGAACGGTTTTCTAGGTGGCTGACGTACCACCCGTTTGACGAGATTGACTTCTTCTACGAGAGCATAGGAATTGATTACAAAGAGCTCCGTCGTTTAACCACGTCGCCGGACGGTGAGGTTTTTATCAATCAGGATTTTAGGGTTTTTAATGTTGCTTGTGTGTTGTGTGGATTAGGGTTTCCATGGAAGAGACTGGGAGAGTTGTATAGAAATGAGGCTAGAGTTTTTGAAATGGAGGGCAAGGAATTGGGAGATAGGGTTTTGGAATTGAAGGATTTTGGAGGATTTAAGAATGCAGCTGTGGTTGGAATGTGCTTAGCTTATCCTGAATTGTTGCTGCCGCGCGATAAGAGTACGTCTGTGTTTGGAAATGTGGGTAAAGTGGTGGCGGATGTTTTGAAAGCAGCTAATGGAAAATTGAAGAGTTGGGAGAACACTGAGAAGGAGAGTTTGGATTTTTGGTATGAGTTGACGGTGGTTGTGAAACTGTTGTATGATATTGGTGTGGAGCGGGGGAGTGTGTGTAGTGTGATTGATTGGTGTAGAAAAGTGTTTGTGGATTATTCGGTTGAGGATTTGGTTGAGAAGGTTGGGTTTTTCTGTAAGCTTGGGGTCGAGAAGAGAGATGTTGTTATGTTGATTCTTGAAAGGCCAGAGCTTGTCGGTTTGGATTTGGAGAATCGTGATTTTTCAGTGCTGGGTTTTTTGAAGCATTTTGGGATGAGTAAGGATGAAGTAGCATGTGTCGCACGAGAGTTTCCTTATGCGCTGGGGCGGAATAAGATGGAAAATCTGCCTAGTGCATTGAGAGTTATGGATCTGCAGAATTGGTTTTTCGACAGGTTGAAGAATGGGAGTCATGCTTTTTTGGGTAGTTATGTTATGGATGATACAGACATAGGGGCTGATAAATTATTTAAAGATGGGCTAAAAAAATTACATTTTCAAGTCATGCTGTTGAGACAGTGAACACGCTACGCATCCTACATGGTATTGGGTTTGGAGAGAATGCAGAGACGTTGAGAGTGCTGGATATCTTGAAAAAATATAACTCTTTGCAAGAGAGTTTTGATTGTTTAGTATATTTTGGGGCTGATTACTCTAAGCTTTGTAGGTCGATAGCTTGTTGGCCATCAATATTGAGACAGGATCCATATACACTGACAGAGAAGTTGGATTTTTTTGTCAATGAAATGGGGCTATCATGGTCATACTTCTACATTCATCCTGAATGTTTTGATTTTGACTTGGATAAACGGATCAAGCCAAGGTTAAAGTTTTATGATTGGCTTGCAGAGAAAGGTCTGGACACCGGGTCATTCAGCCTGTGTAAAAAAATTAAACAACGTGACGAAGCTTTTGTAATCAGTGTGTCAAATTTGCACCCAGCTGCTCCGAAACACTTTTTTGAGTGCTTTGCTCACAGCCCAAAAGTTCATGCTCCTCTCAACCATAACTACCCTGATCTCCCAATCGGCTGCAGTATCCAGGCTAGGTCTCCCAGCCGGTACTGTGATCAAGTGATCCAAGAAGCTCAACAAGCCCTCACAGACTATCTCCACACCACTCGATCTATACCAGTCGCATATGCAGAGGAAATCAGCAAACACTCAGTCAGCAACATCTCAAAAGTCATCTCAAAACTCAATTTTTCAGTATCGACCTTTTCTGAAAGTTTCATTGATTACGTTCAGTGTCATCCACTTGACGAACTTGACTTCTTTTATGAGAGCATTGGGATTGATGTCAAGGATATTCCTTTTTTATCACCTGCTTCCAAGAAACTTAATATCAAAGAAACTAATGCCTTTAATGTCGCCTGTGCGCTCTACGGGTTGGATTTTCCATGGAATCGGCTGGGAGAGTTGTATAAAGGAGCTGTTTTCAGCAAAGAGCCCAAACTGTTGTCAGATAGGGTTTTGTACCTAAAAACACGTGGTTTCAAAAACGTAGCAGTGGTTGGGATGTGCCTAACTTTCCCTGAATTGTTGCAGGTGGAGTCTGAAAATGGTGATGCTGATTTACTGCTTAATGATATCAAGAGGGTTTACGAGTTGACAAATGATGTACACCAAGTCTTGTATTCTTCGTACGAGGTCTTTAGGAAAATGAAATTGCTATATGATATTGGTTTTGCAAAGGGGGAGTTATTTGGCTCGACATATAAAATTAGAACTTTTTTTGTGGAGTATTCTGAAGAAGCCTTAAATATAAGGATTGAGTATTTCTGTAAGCTGGGGGTTTGCAGAAAGGATGTTGCTCTATTTCTCCTCAAAAGTCCCGAGGTTATAGGTTTTGATTTAAATACTCCCGAACTTTCAGTTTTGAGTTTTTTGAAGCATTTTGGAATGAGCGAGGAGGAAATTGAATCTTTTGCAGAAAAATTTCCCCACATAATGGGTAGGAATAAGATGGCTAATATGCCATGTGTCTTGAGAGCCTTGGATCTGCAAAATTGGTTTTTCAATCAGATAAATAATGGTAGTCATGAATTACTTGGTAATTATGCGACAAAGAGTTCAAGTGAATATGTAGTTGATAAATATTACAAAGAGGGATTAGACCAGATTCGTTTGTCAAAGTCCCGTGTACGCACTTTGAGCAAGCTGAAGTTTCTTCATGCCATTGGTTTAGGAGAAAATAGATTGACCATGGAACTTTTGCCTCGCATAAGTGGCCATCATGCTCATTTACAAGAAAGATTTGATTGTTTTATTAATCTTGGGGCCAATTACTCCAAGCTCTGTTGGAATCTTCTTCGTGTACCGACGATTCTGAACAGCAATCCTGATGCTATAAAAGAAAAGTTGAAGTACCTTTTTGATGAAATGGGGCTCTCCATGTCCGATCTTTACAAGTATCCTTTGTATTTGGAATCCGACTTGTATCGGCGGATCAATCCGAGATACAGATTTTATGAATGGCTGATAGAAAAGGGAGTATCTACAAAGCCATTTTCTCTAGTAACTCTAATTACTACCAAAGGCACTAGATTCATGGGTATGACTTTTCGTATTCACCCCGCTGCTCCAAAGCAGTATCTTGAGCGCTTTTTGTACAGAGAAATCTAGTCTTGTTGCTTGATCAGCTAATCCTTCTCTTTATATTGTTTTACCCAATGCCGGGAAGCTGCTGCCAATTTTCAGGCTTGTAAGGGATCCGATCCTTCCGCACCAGCAGCTCTCAATTTTTGATGGGCCATCTTTTAAGCTCCCTTCGTGATGCGTCAAGTCATTGAGGATTGAGGTACTAGCATGATCATTTATCACTTGCTTGAGATAGCATGAACTTTTTTATGATCAAGTTATGAAGAATATTCTCATTCAAAGAAGATGAAGCATCATATCATTCCAACATCTGCCGCTCGGGTCTTATGGTTGAATTCTTCAGCACAACACATTTTGCCTATGAGGCGACAACCTTTGGAGAATCAGATACGGTTATCCATGGTGAGATGCTCAATGCTATTTTTGCAGCGATAAACTAAGTTTCTCATTTCAGTTCATGATTCTGTATAAATAGAGTTTGTACTGCATTGTACTCCCTCCGTCCCAATTTGAGTGGCCCATTTGAGAACTTTCACGGTTTTTAAGAAAATTGAAAAATGTGAGATAAAAAGTAAGAAAGAGAATGAGTGGGATAAAAAGTATGAAAGAGAGTGTAAATGTATAGGTAAAAAGTTTCTATTTTAGGAAATGGGAAGATAATTTTGGGACATCCAAAAAGGAAATGAGACACTCATAATGGGACGGAGGGAGTATCATTTCTCAGCAACAAACTAAGTTTCTCATTTAGGATGAGTGAATGCTCATAAATCGGCAGTCTGTTTAAATTTCAAATAATTTGTATTTGCCCCTTTATGTTTTGTTAATCTACAATCAAAACCCTCTGGAGTCTGGGCTCTGGCTGGGGTTGAACCAAGGAGATCAGATAATACAAAACGACAGCGTGTACTTTTACTGCATTGTCACACAAGTTTTCTTAAAACAAAAGGTTTTTTAAATTACGAATAAGCCATTGAAGTTATACAGATTTCCTAATTTCGACAATTTCCTAAAATTGTAAATATAGCCGTTGCAATTTAGCACCGTTAGTTTAAGCGCCACACATTTGACCCCTCTATAAATAGCCACATCATCTTTCTCAATTTCGCACAGACGACGACTCGACTCTCACTTTCTCTCGGCTTCAACCGATCCATGCCTCATATATGGTTAGCGACACAGTTCGTCGATCAGTATCCGCTAAGGCAGAGTAAGCGTTGTGTATGATTAATTATTGTAGATGGCGTTGCGATTTGTTATTGATTTCGATTTTAGGGTTTTGTACGATTTCTACTGTCGCTGTAGCCGTTTCTTGTTGATTTTTGAATTTCTTCTCAGTCCAGTGTTTCTTTTTGATTTTGGCTTAGGGTTTTATACTGAGTGTGTTTTTGTTGATACTTGATAGAAAACATCTCTTTACTCGAAATCTAGGGTTATTATAGTTGGCAGTTTCGTCAATTTTTTCTAAATTTTCTTTCCAAATGTAGGAGTACTCAATACATGCCACAGTAAACAGTTGTTCACTGCCAGATCGAAACAGCTGTGCCAGCTCAACGAACTGATGAATCACACTTCCTATTTCAACACTCTTCCTTCAAATTCGGGATAGGACAGTAATAATGAAATGTCTGCTTTAGGTATGGTCTCTGTATTGCTTAACTGTTGCTTTCAGTCATTTTTCTCAAAGCATATATGCATTATAGCGCAAAAAGTTCACAGTGCATGAATCTGTATTCTAATCTGTGTATGATCATTGACCATTAGACATACCTGTAGTTGTATGGTTGCATCGGTTTTTAGAATCCATGATGTATGTATAATGTTCTTAAAAGTGCTAGTGATAGACAGTTGGGAATGCAGATTTGGTTTCATTTTTTCTGCAGACTAATGCCCGTTTTCGTTTGGAAAGGATTGATCACCCATACCCAAATTGAAAACAGTTTGAACAACACGTGTCAGTTGAATCATTTTTCCGTTTGTCAGTGCATATGCCTTCACACGTCCTTGTTAAACTCAAAATGCAGTCAGTTGTTGTGTTTGTTGTTCTTAACTAGCGCGCTAAACATTCTATTTTCTTTTGGAGAGGATTGAACACCCTTACCCAATTTGAAAATAGTTTGAACAGCACATATCAATTGAATTCATTTTTTGTTTGGCAGTGCATGTGCCCGAGAGTCCACATGTTCCTGCCAAACTCAGAATGTATTCAATTGTTGTGTTTGTTGTTCTTAACTAATCTGCTAAACATTCTATTTTCTTTTGGAAAGGATTGAACCCCTTACCCAATCTGAAAATAGTTTGAACAACACATATCAATTGAATTCATTTTCAGTTTGGTAGTGCATGTGCCCGAGAGTCCACATGTTCCTGTCAAGCTCAAAATGTAGTCAGTTGTTGTGTTTGTTGTTCTTAACTAGCGCGCTTAACATTCTATTTTCTTTTGGAGAGGATTGAACCCCTTACCCAATTTGAAAATAGTTTGAACAACACATTCCAACTGTACTCATTTTTCTGTGTGGCAGGGCATGTGACAAAGAGTTCATTTGTTCCTGCCAAACTCAAAATGTATTCAATTGTTGTGTTTGTTGTTCTTAACTAGACTTCTAAACATTCCCACTCTCTATTTTTAATTTGGTTGTGAATTGGTGTTCTGTGTTCCTTCCAAATAAAATGCATACAATTTGGTTAGTAAACAAACCACTTTCACGTGCTTTTGTTTGACATTGCATGGGCCCGGGGGCACACATGTTACTATCAAATTAAAATGCTTGATTTGGTTTGCGAAACATCTTATTGTGTGTTTTTGTTTGGCAGTGCATTCCAACACCTTAGTTCCTTCCATCTTGAAAAATACTTCAAGACATTACATTTACATCATGTGTTTTCTGAAATCCACATTACACTTACGCTGCTCACTGTTGCTAATCAACATTAATTACCCTTTTCTAATTCGATATTTATTAATCTAGTGATATTTATTTCTGTTTTTTCTTCTGTATTTGATGCATGTATTGATACTCATTTCCGCGAGGATGGGATGGATAATCTTGTACTGAATATCGACGCGATAGGTGAGATTGGTATGGTATCATGAATTTCCTTAGTCTTTCACATATCACTTACTGATATCTTTGAGGGTTTCTGATTTTGAACTAAGCTCAGGAAGATTCTGCGTCACATTTTTTGCCGGAAGAGTCATATTTTCATCTTTATCGTCTGATTCTTCATTTGTCATATAGTGTGGATTATGTTTTTTAGATCTTATTGCCATATTCAACCTTGAAGGTCTCAAATACTGAATAATGGTGATTAAGAGACGCAATGTCTTATGGTTTTAGGATTATTGTCCTAACTTTAGACTATCTTTGAATTCCTCCTTATATTTGAATTCCAAATGAAGTCTTTAGTTTCTTTGTACTGAATTCTATTGTTGATCCTATGTATCCAGGCTTTTAACATCAGAGTATAAATTGGGATGCATTCTTCAAATTTCTCATATTTTATTTCCTGACTTGGGTGAGTTTTTGTACTATATAGCTACTTTAATATCCCTTGTATGTGGCAAATGGCAATTGCGCAAAAGTAGTACTATGTTTTCTAGGTATTTTTTGATTTATTATTGTGAATGAAAATTCACAAAGTTGTGTATATAATCAGTACATGATGCCCTATAAGATAAGGATTAGAGCATTATTTTAATTTTATGGATTTCCTACCTATTGGAGAAGGATAAATTTAATGCTTCTGAGTGTGGTGTGCAGAGCTAATTTGTATAAGATTATTAGCGCTACTTTGCATTGATAATTTAATTTTTTTAAATCCTGTTGACTTTAAAACTCACTCTTTCATGCTTTGATGGTTCACTTGCAGATGTATTTAGTTCAATCTGTCACAAGTTCAGCACAAAGAAATCAATTGCCAGTCTGCCTGCGGGATTAAATGTGTGCCCTTTTGTCCTTAAATATAGAACTGACTGTGAAGGACTACAACAACAGGAGATTCTTGATTCTTTTCCAAAAGCAATTAAATCTAGACGATTTACTGCTTCAGCTGGTAGTGACTAATTCAACGTCCTTGTGTAAAGTTCTAATCTATGTACAAAATTATCAGTGTATATTGACTGTGGCGTAAGATTGTACTCCATTCCTGAACCTTGAATACTTGTTCAAGCACATACGATATTCAATTGTTGTTTCCATGTTCATTAAAAACAGTTGAGTATTCACGTTTGTTATTTTTATTAGGTCACACAGATGAAGCTTGAGTATTTCCATCCCAGAGAAGATGTGATTCTGCAAATGAAGCTCCTACTGGTATGTACATTATTGTGTCTGGTCCTGTCAGCTCCCAACTTTTATTTTCTATTCAGTTATTAAAACTTGAGGACTTACGATCTTTAAAATGTTTGCGTGATTCCACAGGTACAAGTAGCCTAAAAAACATATTGCAAGGATGCATAAGTACATTTATTTATGGGTATAAAGCGTATGGTGAGAAAAATGCTGCATAGATTGTCGGGTAGTTGCATACAGGGACATTTACGATGAGGTATGAGCCATCTGTTACTGGCCACAGTTGTTCACTGCCAGAAAAACTGTTGTGTCAGCTTCAGGTCTGATCTCTGCATTTCTTAATTGTCTTTCTTAATTTGTTTTTGTGAAAACACATTTGAGTTACTGTGCAATGTGTTCGCGGTACATGAATCCCTTTTCTATAGAAATAACATTCATCTGTGTACAGATATTAGACTTCCTGTATTTGTATCGTTATTTTTACCTGCTGAAGGGATGAGGCTTACAAACTGTGGCGTAGATAAAGAGTGGGTTTCCTGGACGTGTGGAGAGCGGAGAGCGTCGGGTGAGATGATGTTTGGTTTGATTGATGGATTTTGAGGAATGGTCCATATAATTTGCTGAAGGATATTTTACATCATATTGAGATTACTTTGCCTAGGTCACAATGCTTTAGTGTTAAAGCTTACCA